>JAVLUE010000310.1:0-20001 GCA_034190945.1 Octodonta nipae | reverse complement strand
AGTTGGTTAAAGCCCTAGATTAAGTAAAAATTCCAAATGCGTTCTCTCAAAGTCAATGACTACTAATATAAATAGACCCGTCTGTTTACATTAAAAATGGGTTGAAAGATCATTGCCGTAAAACAGTAAATAAATGCTTACTGATGCTTTAGCGGTGCCAAACTTCTTCCAATTGTAACAAGCAATACTTAAATCTAGGCATTCTATCACAGAATAATCAACCTATTCTGTGATTCTACTCTGACACTTTATGGAATCGTTACAATTCATGTGGGGAGTAGGCAACAGCGCACTTTACCGACACTTCGCTTTGTTTATGTTTGGATTTGAGGTTAATTTGAATTTTCGTATTATTTAGCGTGTTTTTGGTGTTGAAATTAGTGATTATCTTGTATATGTGTAAAAAAACAATAAAGCAATGGTATTTCAGTGCTATATATGCAGCAAACGGCATTTTCTTTTGCTGAATTATCTTGTCACCGGTAAGTGTCAGATCATAAACGTGTTAACTGAGTTTAAGCATTAAATAAAACTACATTTTACGTGAATAAATAAATGTTTTGATAATTACTGTTACATATTAGTAATTAAGCCACTAATTGTTTTTGTTATAGTGCATATCTTTTAATGGATTTTAATATATTTATATTTGTTGAATAGGCACGTAGTTATTATTTTGAATCTGAATAACATTGCCTTTAATTTAATGCTGATTGGACGCTACTGTTGGAGCCGGATTATTTGTAAACAAATATATCTATGTCTCTTTCTATTTTTGTCTCAAGTTTCAACTCATTTTTCGTTTGGCCGTATATGAAAGTGCCGGGTCCATTTATATTAGTAGTCATTGGTCAAAGTAAATCAGGAATAGATAGAAGTCTCCACGAAATTGAGAAATGTTTAAGATCACAGGACAATGAAGCAGGAAAGGTTAATGACAACGAAACTGAAAGCAAGAAAAAAATTGTTAAACAACAACGAAGTAATTTAGAAGATATACTTATTTGTTTGATGGTTCTTTTGCTCAGATTGAGCTGCAACTCTTGTAATAGAAAATTTACCGAACCAAAAACTTTGACTAAATTTGTTAAAAATTTTGATTTCATAAGTAAACTTAACTTCTTTAACGTAATATAATAACGGCAATAACAAATTTTTATAAAAAATACTCATATTCAAGTCGACATTAAAAACATTTTTGATTCAGCAACCAATTTACCGACGCCACTTTCTAATTAACATCGGCTAGGATTTGATTCGAGTTGTATGGCACATTCAATATATATACTTTTTTTTTGTTACTTAACTTTTATCACCACTCTTAATAGAAAAATCACGAGTCATGTCTGTGTATCCTGTTCCGCCTTATCACACTCTTCCGTCGTTTGCGTTTAGTGTCTCTTTGGAATGCCACGTTGCCGGGATCGTCGGCGAGTTGGGGATACTTGTGGATGTTGTGTATGTTAACACCTTCGAAACCGTCCACGTCACCGTGAGATATCAGCTCCTCCTTCTCCTCTTCGGTCCAATCGCCTCGTCCTTGGAACCCTGCAGCCACCAGCTGTTTCTCGATCTCCCACGCTCTCTCCACCGCCCTTTTGTGGGCGTGTCGCAGGATCTTGTGGGTTTCCATGTCGGGATCGGTTCCGTATTTGATGATGACCACAGCATCGGGGTTGTGCAGCCGCAGTTCTTTGATCGGTGATGAGGAGCCGTGATCGGTGATTTCGTGAGTGGTCACGTTGAACATACCTCCTAGTCGACGTAGCTCTTCTAAGTCGTCGCGGATTTTCAGTACGTTGTCTTTGACGAAGTAGAAGACGTCCTGGTCGTGTATGCTGAATTGTAGGTTGAGGAAGAACGAGTTGTTAAACACGGAAGTTACGACGTCTTGGACAACGCCATTGACACCCTCGACGACGCTCACTAGCGCTCTGTTGCCCACGCGGGATATTAGGACGCCCTCGCCGAAGACCGACTTCCGGAAGGCGACTCTGGGAAGGAGGTTTCTTGTTTTTGGTTCCATTCTTAGTAGTGGTTTGGGAACGAAGTTGAGGTCTAGGAAATTTTCGTTTACCTAAAAAAGAAAAAGGAAGTTTTTTAGTTACGTAATTAAAAAGAAGTTTAGTAACAGTTATATCCTAAAGGAGGTAGTAAATATACTTGTGCTACATTCTTGTATTACTTAATTAATTTTTTCTTCTATCTTGTTGTTAAGCAGTTCTGTCTGTTCCTTTATTGGGTTGTCTCTTTATACAGCGAGGACGCGTGAGTTGGAACAAATTCAATTAAAGTCTAGGTGTTGTTTTTTTTTGGACTGCAGCTTTTGTGATGATAAACTCATTTATACGGGGCGGAACATCAACTTCATTTTTTCAAATAGAAACATTTGTTTTTTGTTTTATTTTTGAATTCTGCATTGAATTCTAAGTATTTGTCATGTACAATGTCCTATATCGAAAAATAACAGTTATTAAAAAAATACATTTATATTAAAAGTAAAGAAAATAAAACATCAACATATCAAATTAAACGTTAAATTGTTGACCATTTACTTCCTGACAATACCTATTTTCGGTTTTCAAATTCTAACAGTTCATTCAGCGTTTGTGGCAGGATTCGTTGTATTTCGGCTCTAATTCTATTCCTGGATATTTTCAGGTTTATTGAAGTAGACTTTCGATTTCATGTAACCCCAAAGATAAAAATATAAAGGGCTTAGATCTAGAGAACTAGCTGGCCATAGATATTACTTCTTCTTCCGATCCATCTATTTGGGAAAATATTATCAAGATAATCTCGCACTGTTCGCGAATGGTACGAGGGCGCTCCATCCTGTTGAAACCATACCGAATCTGCCAGTATATTGGGGTTTTCACCAATCGGGTAAAGTTCAGTTAAACAGGGTATATCATTTTGTAATTGGTCTAAATACTTTTCCGAGTTAAGTGTTCCCTCAATAAAAAAGGGACCCACAATTGAGTACCCACAATTCCGGCCCATATGTTAATTTTCTTAGAAAACTGTGTATGACTTTTCATAATGCAATGTGGGTTTTCTGATGCCCAATATCCAAAATTTGGCCTGTTTACTGAACCATTGAAACAAAATGTTGCCTCTTCGGAAAAAACTGTCTTACTTGAAAAGTGCAGGTTGGCATTGCATCTATCCATCATTATTTCGCAAAATTCTACTCTCCGGTCCAAATCATCTTCAGTAAGTTCCTGAACTAAATGAAGTTTGTATGGGTGCCATTTATTTCTATGCAGGCATTTTAGAACAGAAGATTTACTTATTGACTGTTTTGCGGCTATTTGTCTAGTGGATTTGTGAGGATTTTCTTGTAAATCGAGCAAAACATTTAATTGTGTATCTTCTGGAAGATGTTTGGTTTTGTAATTGTCTCTTACGTGGCCAAATTCTAGAATTTTTTTTCTATTTTGCTAACTACCGATCGTGTAATACGCCGCTCCGGATACTTCATATTATACAATTCGCAAACTCCAGCTTGTGTTCGAGTTCTGTCGCAATATCCTACCATTGTCAAAATTTCTATTCGCTGCTTTTCAGTTAAACGCGCCATACTTTGAAACTTTGCAATTGCACTTGACAACTACATATTTGAAGTAAAATTATAGTACAGTTTCTATGGAAATAAACAAGTGTTAAAAACCCCAGCATTAAAAAAAAAGGTTTCCATTCATTCGACTAAAATACCGCCAACAATCATAAAAACCAGACGTAAATAAATAGGTTCAAACTAACAAACACCTTATTTTTACAGTTACTTTCCTAACTTTAAAAAGAAATGTAATTTTTTAAATAACTGTTAATTTACAGTTATTTAAAAAATTACGGTATAAGACATTGTACATGAAAAATACTTAAAATTCAATGCAGAATTCAAAAATAAAATAAAAAACCAATGTTTCCACTTAAAAAAATGAAGTTGATGGCCGCAATTTATTTCTGGCCCACCCGGTATAAATGAGTTTATCATCACAAAAACCGCAGCTCAAAAAAACCGACGTGTCCGAGCGTTTTTCCAAAAAGAAAACAACACCTGAATTTTAAATGAATTTGTTCCAACCCACGCGTCGTCACTGTATATTATAGTGTAGAGCAGGCAATAAGTCTTACTCTTTGACTCGGTAAAATGAGAAAGAATATGAGGACTACCCCCTATCGTTCTTATATTCTCCTAGCAGTTATAAACGTCTGTTATTGTATGTACGTCATGCTCAGTAAGGGTTGCCATATCTTTAAACTTTTGAACAGATCTAACGATTTTCTAGTGTTCTAATGCAATCATTATTAGCAATCATTATTAGCACATTATTAGCATATGTCTGATTTCAAGCATTTGTACCATTATCCCAAGCTATTAAACTGGCAACTCTGGATGTTGACATAAATATATAACCCACATATTTCGAGAATTTTGGGAGGTAGGTCCGGTTTTGTTTTTTTATATTCGACACTTATGTTTGCTATAGCAGCTTGCCTGCTCATACAGTACAACCTTATTGGATAGCTCAAGTCTGACAGAATATATATAACAACATTTTGTGTAAACATTTGTCTCCACTGAACCAAATACCTACGAGTTAACATTTTTAAGCAATCATGACTTAAAATTGTCCAAGTAACATTTCACATCTAATATAACACATTTAACATACTAAGAACATATTAATCAGTATAATATTAAATCCGTCTTTTGAACACTTACAGCTATATCATTTACAAGATGACGAAATAGAAAATGTATGCCTGTAATTTTCTTTAAGAATATACTGACCTTATCTACAAGACACTGCAAGCCAGACATGATTCCAAATTCAGGTGACAGCTGGCGCGCCATCAGCGTGGCTTTCGGCCTGTAGATCATTTTGGTCACGTACTGCGAACCTAGCATCTTGTTGACATCATAACCATAAAGTCTCAACCAATCGCCGATGTTCGTCATATAGTCGTTCGTCAATTTCGAATTGATAGGATCATTATTGTGGAATCTGTAGATGAAAACGTCAGTGGGTGTAACCAGTTTGGTGGAAAGCTGCTCCCAAGTCGGCGTCATCCATTGTCCAACTTCAGGATCGTATAATCGTTCATTGATATAAATGAGTTTGGTGTTGGGGTCGAAAATCCCACCGTGGAAATCGACGGGGAGATAAAAATCTGGATTTGTATCTAATTCTATGTTGCCAAACGGAGTTCTTCGAATTTCCTTAATCAGATTGCCGTTTATGTCAAACAAAGCCAACGGGGATCCGTTCTGATCTGTCGCTACGTAAAACCTTTGCTCTGAGGTTTCCACAGTGATGATAAAGTCTTTGGCGTCATATAAAAATCTAAAAGTCCGACTAGTTTTTGGGAAATGAACGTGAGTCAACAAATTCGGAGTACTGGGGTTTGTGTAGAAGTACTGTGTCACGTTTCCTTTGTCATCGTTCCACGATATGAGTCGCCCTCTGTCGTCGTAATAGTACCAAGTTTGGAATTTGTCACGTTCGAAGGCGTGGATCATTTGTCCTTTGGAATTGTACCTGTATTTTTGCTCACCTCTTCTTACAACGTACCCTCTGGTGTCGTAACTACTGAATTCGACATCTCCATACTGTACTACTCTATCTCCGCTGTCATATCCTAAAGATATTTTGTCTTTGTTTTTGATTACACCGATAATGTTGCCGTTTTCATCGTACACATACTTCCAGTTGCTCGTTCCTACTACTTCCAAAACGTGTCCATCTGAATTGTACGAGATTCTGTTCATGAACTCGGTTTTGCCCACCATCAGCTTCTGCATTTTGATTCTGTTTCTTTTGTCGTACTCCACTTCCAGCCTGAAGACGTCAAACGACTTGATGTTCATGAAGACGGTCTTGATTCGTCCATGATCGTCATAATCGGTGATGGTGAAGTACTGTTTGCTAGTGTCTTGCATCACTGATCTGTTAAAGGTGTTGCGATAAATACGTAAGTCACTGATACCTTCCAAAGTGCCCAAATTTTGGTTGTACTTCAGTTTCAATTGTGGTAGTTCTTTGCCGTTGATGTCGACGTCTATGCTGGACAACCGCGCGTTGCCATCATACTGGTATTTGTAATGGGCGTTGCTGAGATCACTTTTACTTATGAACTTCAGTTTTTCATCTTTCACTATACCGGCGTGGTACTTGAATTCTTGCCTCATTTCAAAATTAGGTTCAATTATTTCAACCGACTTCACTAAGTCGAGCACTTCATGGTAGACGTAGTGAGTCGAGCTCATTCCAGCTAAAGTCGTTTCTAATTTTCCAGCTTCGTCGTAAACGTAGGTGACTCTACCCGATTGGTGGGGATAGATTTTAGCCAGAATTTGTCTTTCGTCGTTGTAGATGATTTCGTATGGATGACGACTCATCGGTGAGAAGTATTGGTATTTGAAGAAACCGAGTGATGTTTGCAGGGAGAATGTGTGGATGTGGCCTCTTGGTGTTGTCAGTGATTGCAAAGCTCCGGAATCGTCGTACTGAAGAAGGTAGTCCGATCCTCGTGGTGTGCTGACTTTGAGAGGCTGAAAAAAAGATAACGTCTTAAAGATCTGCCTTATTAGTGTTTGCCTTAGTATACATAAGTTAGAGTTGTTTGTCGGAATGATTCTGTAAGATACGTAGAGAAATGACCAAATTATTATTTCTATATAAACTGTTTATACGAATATAACGGACTAAAAAAAGTATAAAACAAATTATTTCACCTTGCTCCACACAGATATATAATCCCATACAGATTCCTAACCCCATACAGATTCCCATTCAAATACAGATTCCTAAGAACATACAGAGAGCTCTGTATACTTGTTATTTATTTAATTTCTATGGAAATAATTGTAAGATTTAAAACGAAAAACGTGGAGCACATGCATTTGATAATGGTAGGATAGTTTATTCATTTCAAATCTTACAAATATTTCCATAGCTATTATAAATTCACAATCACAATTAATCAGGACAATCTGTACGGGGTTAGTAATCTGTATGGGGTTGATAATCTGTATGGTGATAGTAATCTGTATGGGATTATAAACCTGTATCAAGTAAGCCAAAATGATGTATTTTATACGTTTTAGTTCGTTTCAAATTACTGGTAATATTAAAAGATATACAAATAATTATTTTCGGCTTTTTAGTTTTACATGTGGGGAATTTAGCAATCGGTTTATAAACATTTTTTTTTATTTGGACGAACTTCTGGTAGGCGGCTGAGCCTTGACACTTTAGATATTGCCACTAATGCACTATTCATTTTTGTTATTACATTGTTTTTAATTTATTTATTTTAGTTTTAGTTACGCCTTCACTAAAGAAGCACTAATGTTAATTCAGTGAGAATGAAATTTTAAACATATGTCTTCTTAGTTTGCTAATCTCTATATATAAATAGGTAAAAATAGTTCGGTACCATTTTCTCCTCTGCCCCTGAACCGATTTTCTTTATTTTTGTTTTGTTTAGTAGCTGCTAACGAGTGTCAGTGCAGAGTATTTACATTTATTTATAGTATTGCTTCAATCATTAAATAAAATGATAAAAAACATAATTTACGTCCACACTGGTAATGCCAAACAGTGCCGCCAGATTGCTTGGAAAGAAAATCGTAAATTGAATTCACTCGAAAAACAAACCAATTTAAACCGAAAACCTAACAAAGTTTGATCGGTTCCGAAAGTTATCCCTTATTATCAGGCTATTCAGATCTCACTCATAAAAATTTATATTATATGATAATAACTATTTATTTAGTTCTCGGAAGTTTGAAACTTTCAGTTCTTTCTAAATATGGTTGTCAACTAAAATTAGAATGCTCTGTATTGTGTGGCAACTGATCATTGTGTTTCTGATAATATTTTATTACTTTAATATTTTACCTTTAAGTTATATTGTTTCTATTTTAAATGCTAATAGTTTCATACAATTTAACTAAGATTACAAAGCCCATGGTGTGAATACAATTATGTAGTGAGATTTAAGGTAAATAGTTAGATCTGACATCATGGCATATCCACGGCCATCTTCGTTTTAGCCGCATATCAGAATATTGTTATCCATTGGGTTAATGCACCTTTTTAATTCTATGTGAAAATTATCATTGTATTATTTGAAAAAGTAAAAAGTATTATTTAACACAAATAACAGCAGTGCATTGTATTTCTTTATATTTTTGATATAATACAGACATAGTCATTGCTAACATTTTGTATTAAATTGAATTATTGAGATGATGCATACAGTTCAGTTTAAGGTGTAAGTACTTATATATCGTAGTTATTTATGCTGCATGTTCATAGGTACTTTTGAGTTGTTTTCTTGCATTTTCTTCTTAGAAATTGAAATAGTAATTGTGAAATATCTGACTAACCGTAAAGCATTTTAGAAAAACTAAAGTTTAAACATATTATATTTAATATTAATTTATTATTTGATATAACATTCCTGCAAAATCCCGCCTTTTCATTTAGGGTGAATGGCTTTTACCTAAAATGAACATATTGATAAATAAGTGTATCTATATAAATATGCAAATGCAAACGAGTCCAGTAATAGTATGATGGCATGAAAATTTCTATATTCTTGTTTATTCAGCAATAGAACGTTATTTCATTTTGCTTACTGAATATGTGTTAGCGTCCAACATGTAGATGCATTAACTGGAACCGTAAGACAGCAAAACTGAAATTATTATTATTTGCGAAATATTTTTTTAATGAATTATAATGGGAGTTAACTATTTTCTATAAGTACACAAAAAGTGCATAATAGTAAAAAAATCTTGGAAATATGCAAATACGTATAGGTATACTATCTTCAAATTTTTAACAATAACTGGTCGAATTTCGACCACTGGGCGACCGCTACACTCTATAAATAATTTAGGATAATAAATATTTTATTTCCCGAATTCAGCTACCCCCCCCTCACTGCCCACGGCAGCTATATTCAACCAATTTTCAGGGTGTAGCCTTCCTGAAGAATTGAGAGACTGCAGAGGAACTTGAAGAACTGTGGAACTAGAGAACTTACGGTCTTGAGAAGAAACGAAGAAGAAGAGCTTAACAACTGTGGAGGATTGAATGACTTGCCCGAAGGACTGAGAAGAAGAATATATTTTGGGCAGCCTATATCGGGAACCCAAAGCTAGAAGTTGAGGAATTGGTCTTTGAATAACTAAACGCGTGAAGAAATGTGTTAAGAAGAGAAAAGCTGAAGAGCTGTTCGGAGACACTTAAGGTCTTGAGGGAACAGATAAAGGCTTAAGGTCTTTTTGTGGGAAGAATTGTTTCGAATGCTTGAGAAGCTGAAGAATATGTTTAGAATTTTACAGGTGTGACGCATACCTTATCAAGCTGCCTCAGAGGGGGCATGGTAAGGGGACAACTATATCACCCGGACTTTTGTGTCATAATTTTTTGGCTGGGTTTCGATCCCGTGTCAAGTCCCCCTAACAAGGTCCAATTTTTATACAATTGTGTGTGAAGAAGGACTTACTCAGTAAGCCACCAGAATAAAATATAGAAATATGTGTAGCAGCCACCTTCTAAATACTCCATTTCTGTGCTTATAAAGCTCTAATAAGCTTCAAAATTTAATTATTATTCTCTATTATATTCTTTTTACTTCGAATTTTTATAATTGCGGTTTAAAAGTGTGTATTATTTGTTTAAATAATTATTTCTACATATGTAGAATACTTACCAAGCTACTAAACATGTCCTTGAACGAGTAAACTAATGAAGAACCATCGCTGTATTTGATTTCATTAAGCCTTCCTGCTCTGTCGAAATTGTAGTTCTCAGTAACGTCACCCCACCTCCAACTGCTTAGTCTGCTGAATCTGTCATATTCCAGTTCAACTTCGGTGAAGAGTTCATTGCGAGGGCCCCATTTTACAGGTCTCGCTGAACTGTCGTAAGTAACGTTGAGGAGTTCGATTTTATCGTCCATAAACACCGAGACAGACATTGTTTCTCTGTCGTATTCCATTGTTAACAAGTTCTCTCCGTTCACTCTGAGTTTCTTGCCAACCTTCGTAATTGTTCTCTGGGCATTTTTGTTTCCCTTGTAGTTCGTGTTTGGTCGTACGAAGTACCTCCACTCGAATCGGTTCGCCAGATCGCCTCCTAGTAATTAAAACATAAATGACAGTTAAAAATACAGATATTGTAATGATATTGTTATATTATTTAATTTTACGCTGCTAAAATGGGAATTCTTCTAGAAATTAATGATTTGCAATAAAAACTAATTCTCCGAATAAACAAAAGGGTAGCAAAAACCAACTGTCCTGACCGTACGATTGCTGGTAAAAGAAAACACCGAAATTTTAAACTCCTATACTAGAGAAAACGGAAACAAACGAGTGTGGCTGTGATAGTATTTAAACGCCGACGTACAGCAAGGGAAAAATTAAATATTTTGTAGTGATATTTATTGTGAATCTGTGAGTAAACAAAAACGATTAAATTTTTGTGTATTAAAAATTGTTTGCACCCATGGAGTTTCCATGAATATACTAATGACAGTAAGGTTGAAATCTGCAGGGTTGCCATTCATTTACTGTCATTTAAATATCAAAAACCTGCAAATATGAGTAACATTTACTCAGAAATGATCTCACTGGAACATCAAAACGAGTTCTTCCGTTTCAAATTATGTAACAATGACTCAAAATTTGGAGCTGAAATGTCTCCAGGACAAATAAGACAAATTAGTTGATCAAAATGAAGCTGTTTCTTCGCACAGAATATCTGCGAGAAACATTTTGACAGCGACCAAACATTTATTCCCCACTGAACATTCAGATGTAGATGTCCAAGATCTTACTTCACTTGTATTAGAAATAATAATACCTAAAAGTACTTTGTTACAAAACAGACATACAGAACACGACAGCAGCGCACTAACTTTTCTGAGGTGAACACAAGATTAGACCATATAACTTAGTGATATGCAACTTTCATTGTCACACTATTATGAATGATTCCAGTATACTAAATACTGTCAATGTTAAAATTAATGCTTTTATTAACTTTAGTTTTGTTAATTTGGTGGTTCAGATGGTTTATTATTAATTTCTAGACTTCCTTGAAATAACGTCTGTGTAAGTTACCAGTATATAAGGAGTAATAAGGTGTTAGCATCACAGTGTATTTAGGAAATTGATATACAGGATACATACAGGGTGTATAGGACAAAAGGTGCCCTAATGGTCTCTTTACAGGTAGGGAATGTCATTGGACTCTCTCCGATTAGTTGTCGAGATTCCATTGATCGGATCAAATAAGAGCCGTGTCTTATGAAGTCACAGAAAAGTGGAGGGGATGGTTGGAATTGCCAAACTCTTACTTATGTTCGGTCCAAAATAAATTACATCATGTTGTTAATCTAACCAAATCATTAATCACTTACCTAGTTCAATCCTCTGTTTAGCAGGTACAGGATAACTTTCACCCAACAAAGGTTCCTTATCAGACAAGACGGTGTACGGTACTGAATCTGTGGCGACAGTGTGAGACCATGACGATATAGAAGCGGTACTTCCATCTGCCAAAAGTATTATTTTATTCTCGACGTCTTTCGTTATTGTCGACACGCTGGATCCTTTAATGAGCACCGAAACTGGCTGGCGATCGTTCTGGCTCACTTTCACTGTTGCACCTCGTATGCTTAGATCAAACGACAAGGTTATCACTTTCCCTGTTGGAGTTACAGTGGTGATGAGCCTTCCGAATTCGTCGTAGTTATAAACGTAACTTCTTCCGCTACTGTCCAGTTTTGTTTTTAGCAATCCTGACGGACCGTGGTAGTCAAAAGTGACGTTGTAGTTATCCGGAGTACTTAGTTCGTGAAGCATTCGCATTCTGGACATCTTCAATCGACATTTCTGACCTTTGGTATTCTCTATTGAATTCACTTGACTAGAATAATCACGGAGCAGGAATATTTTGTTGCCTGCAGCATCTGTGATGGTGCTCAACTTTCCGTTGCTCGTATTCACGTTGTACGTGAAGAAGTAACTGGTTTGACCAGTGAGTATATTTTTGGTAGCGATGTGTTGCCCGAATCTATTGAAGATGTAAATTTCTTGCGTTTCCGGTGAATAGATTTCGTATTCTCGTGCTGCGCTAGCATCTGGAATGCTAGCCATCACAGATCTGATTCTGTAGTTTGCTTGATCTCCGATATGCAAGTTACCATCCGGGCTGACAGTGATTGCTGATATAGTGTTGAATTTTGTACTCGAAGCTAGGAAGTGATCAGCTTCGAAACAATCGCATCCTCTTTCCAAGCAATTACATTTTGATTCAGCTCCGGCGTAGAGGGAAATCTTCCCGTCAGTGCCTATAACTCTGACTCTGTTGATTCGTTGTGAATCGCTTTCGGCTACGTACAATTCTCCTGAGGAGCTGAAGGCTATGCTTTGGGGCATCACGAGAGTTGCATGAGTTGCCAACTCCATGTCGTATCCAGTTAATGGAGAGGCACAGTGTAACGGTCTGCCTGCTATTACTTTTACTCTACCGTCCACTGTTAGTTGCAGGATCATGTGGTCATCTATGATGTGCAAAGTGTTATCCAATGGATTAACGGTTAATTCTGTAGGCCATCTCAAATGAACTTCTTCCAAGTTCAATGTTCCTTCACAAGGTAGGGGTTTCCAGTGAGATTTGTGCATGTGGTTGCCTATGACAGTGGTGACAATACCGTCACGATCCACCATTCTTATGTTTGTTCCGTCGGCGAAATACAGGATGTTGTCTGAGGAGACTGCTACTCCCTTGGGATAGGCTAGTTTGGCGTCTCGAGCTAAAGCACCGTCTCCACAATGGGCTTCGTCTCCTGGTAGACATCTTTCTCCAGAACCGACGACGGTTTCCCAGTTGTGGTCGGGGTCGTTAAAGTCGCTCGTGCTTCTTACTCTAATGATTTGATGAGACTCGGGATCGGATATGTAGAGGGTGCCGTCTAAGGGACTTACGGACATGTGGTATCTGTAGGAGACCCTTGTGGCGCTGGAAAAGAAAGAGTAATTAAATAAATAGCGATGTAGTATATTGAAAAGTAATATGGAATAGAGAATAGAAAAATAATCAACATCACTGACGTGTTGTGGAATATGTGGGCATTTACATACGTTAATAGAATGGTGGAAAAATTTGTAATGATGTTTAAATATTTAAATAAGCTTTGATGCCTATTCCCACTGCTGCCTTATTAAGATCTCAACCGAAAAGCTGGAGAACTTATTGGTGAATTTACATCTTACCTTAGTTATTTATTAAAAAATAACAACTATTTAAAGAAGAACAACAATATTTTAAAACAACTATCTGAACTCATAAATAGATGATTTATATAATATAATTTAATTAGTAGAATTTTGAAACCAAAATTTACTATGTCGAAGTTTAAATCTAAATCGAAATTGATAAAGTTTGAAAGACGTGAGGAAAGAAACTCGTCAAGATACAGTAGCTACAAAAAGGTCTTTGGTAAAACCACGTTTCGATTATAATAATAAAGTTATTCTTAAAACATTTGGATAAAACAAAATTTATGAAATTTTTCGCCCATTATCTATATTGTTGATACTCTAGATATTTCCACTGACATTTTTATCTATCATATTTGCTGATCAAAATCTTATACCAGGTATTTTTAACTTTTTTTAAATACTAGGACACTTACTTCAGTTTTACCACAGTCCTGACAATTCCATCGGTTTGAATTTTTCGAACCAAATTAAAGTCCCCGACGAACAGGGAACCATCAGCAGCACTTGCTAGAGCAACGGGAGCTAGAAGTCTTTGCTTGATTGCTTGTCCCTCACAGTCATTGCATTCTAAAGGTCTTTGGTGTCCGTCTCCCATTGTAGTTAGAATAACACGTGGTTTGTGTTTTAGATAAATGTTGGCACCGTCTCCTTTTTGTAGTATTCCTAAATAAAAAACGTAATAATTGATAACAAACAAGGGTTTCTGAGTTTTGTTAGGTGAAATTGGTTAACTGGGCCAAAGAGGTTAAGTAGGCATTCAACTTCACATTCTTTTCATAATATTTACCATCCTGCTATTACATATTATGGCCCTACCGGTAAATGAATTGACGTACGAATCAATTATTTATTTTTCGAGGTAAACTTTCGAGAAGATAGCCTACAATTCATAAAATCAGGGCAAGGCCAGAAAGAAAGAGCAATATGGACAGTAATTGCTGCTTCCAATAAAATACGTTCAGTAGGTTGTTCATTGGCTGCTTCCACCCAAAAAGTGAAATAGCCTCTTACCCTCTCTCTTTTTAGTCTTACTACGATATTTGTGCACTGTAAGCTATCTTCAGAAGGTACAAGGTTTTTTTTTACTTTGGAATAGATTGTTATGTGTGATAATTTTCAACTACACAACGGTTGACACTGCAAACGTCATTGTTACGCCAAGGCGATGATTAGAAGCACTGCTGGGTGAACAAATAGTGTATTGGATACTTAAAAGTATGTCACAGAATTTCGTAATTCTTTCTTGGAATCGGGATTTAACAACCGGATCTGCAGTATACACATCTGGTGGACGATGAATCAGAGCCACAATTCGTGCTTAAAGGCCAAAAGACCCAGCATATAAACAGGGTCAAAGATTTATAGCTGTTACCGGAACAGTAATTTCCAGTTCGATTAGAAGATTAGAAGACGTTTGCATGCATTTTGTCTGAAGACGCATTCAGAAACCCAGGGCTAACAACAGAGCAGGGCGAATGCAGATTGTTGACTACTTGTATGGAGAGAAAGAGGACAACGATATAATGAAAATTTAACGACCTTAACTACTTCATTTAGAGGTAGATCAGTTTGTGTTTGGAGAGTATATGGTACAATGGCCGCACTAAGTGCCGTCAGTTATTGGGATTGGGATATAGAGGCAACAATAGTGCCATTACCTGATGCAACTTTTGTCCTACTTGACTAGAGATATGGTAAAGATATTGCAAGACATGGATGTGGCGTAGGAGGTAAGTCTAGTTTACCGTTAGATGTTGAGCCAAGCTCATTAAACATATGGCTAGAAAGTAAGTAGACATGAAACCTTAGGTCTTATTTAAAACTATATTCAGCAATGCTGTGGAACTTTTATTGTGTCACAGAATTGCTGATCAAAAAACTGTCTTGTTAGTGAAATCACACAGGATTTCAAGACCTATTTAAGATTTCAGAGCTCACCAGTAATAGCTTTGCAAGAAGCTATCAAAGCTTACCTAGTTTGTGTGCTATCCACAAGTAACCATCATACCTAAAGATATACAGTTGGCAAGACTTATATGTCGTGAACGCGCTTAAAAAATTATTCGGCTAGAATCTAAGTAGACATGAAACCTTAGGTTTTGTTTAGAACTATATTCAGAGAAATGGAATTAGAACTAAATTTGAAACGATGGATCGGTGGAACTTTCGTTGTATCACAGATGTATAACACAAAGGTTTGTACCCTAACAATAAACTTTATTTTAACACTTAACAGAGAAAGGTGAAGAAATGAAAAATTAAATTTGCTGTACCCATGGTTTGGTGGGAGCCAACAGACCAAGGGGATCATTGCTGTTCCGCCAATGCTATCCTTGAAGCAAGGTTGGTATCCTTGCGTATCACCAGCATTCGGTCCGTTTCTCTTTAGGCAGATATGCCAGTTCATGAACCATCTCCAATTTATGAGATTGAGAAGGTTAATGCTGTAGGACAAGAAAATAAAGAAGAAAAAGAAGTAAGACCTACAACTTCCCGTTGCGCTGAAAGTTTCAAAAAGCCCCGCATACTAAATCAGAAAGAATTAAGAATACTCATATGAGATCTTGACTTGCCAGTCAAGCTGAAGCATTGTCATCTACTCTAAACACGAGTTAATATCGTATAGAGTATAGGACTCGACAGAAAATTCTACTTTTTGGAGAAGAGAGGACAATTTTGTTGCTTATATCAATGTCAATGGTTTAAGGAATTTTGTGAAGAACTTATGACTAAATGAAATGATGATTTTTCATTTTATTCCTACATTGGACCTGTTGTTCATACGAAGAAAATTTACTGGGATATGACTTTAGGTAGAATCAATCAAATACGTTGTTTCCACCATTTGTAGGACGAGAGTAAAGTCAAATTCAGCCTCTAGCGTGTCAAAAATATATGCTCCCTCCCTTGCCCATTTTCTGTGGACACCAACGGTACGTCCAAGATGACCGGTGGTAAATGTTTACGAAGATTGGAGTCCAAGCAAGAGAAGGTTAACTGAGTAAATTTACCATCAATTATATCCTTCTATCTATTAAAGAACCAATCGGGAATCATGATGGTAACAATGTTTTCGATATCTTCTTCAGAACACTCTCCAGCTCTTTGGTAGAGAGATCTCTATTCGTACCCAATGTACGTAAATGCGTTGAAACTTTTTAGGAATAAGCAGCAAAATTCTTGAAGAAGCAAAGGTCAAAGAGTAAATCTTTCAACTATCCTTTTGAAAGACTCTGTTTTGAGTAAATGATGAGGCAAAAAAGAAATCAGCCTGGAATTCCTTCAAAGGTGTGGTACGATGATTTAGTGACAATAGAAAAGGCAACAGTTGATGGAATAATAAGTGATGAACACGATGAAATGACCCACCAAGATATCCTCGAATTATTTGAACGCAGATATCGGGGTTCTTGAGAACTGTTAGAAGAGTTGCTCCGAATGTAATGTAGGCAACCCGAAAGGAAATGTCCTTACGAATCTGCTAAATCAAATACTCCTTTCCAAGTAAATATGAGCTATTGTATTTTACATTATTTTTAGTATTTTTAGTTGTGTTAAGAATTACGTAGGAATGTCTTCCTTCTTTAAAGTACCTTAAAATTGATATGTTCAAAATTGTCTTACAAAATATAAGAATAAAATGGTCGAATCATGGCCCAGTTAACTAACTGTACCTGAAAACTTACCTTCATGGAAATTATAACGATGATGAATATCCAGATTCCAACCACCGACTTCCGAGATGCCCATATCGTGGCCACTAAGTTTAGTCGTTTGGACATCCCAGATGATGTCTTTACAATCGTTATATTGGTATCCTACTTTCACTACGGCCGTAGTAACTCCATAAACTCGTTGTCTGTAGACGTTCAGCCGGTTCCAAGCATACGTAAATTTAATCACTGGATCTGCTTCAAATATTTTCTCAAACAATATTCCCTCTATAGTAATCCTTAAATGAATTAATTTAAGATCTGTAGGGATTTCTTCTGGCGTGAGTTGCAGTTGAATGGTGGACAGGTAACCGGCAGCTCTAGAACTGTGATACACCAGGTTAAGTCCGGTTCCTGGAATCCTCAAACTCTCCTGTACGACTTGGGATTCGGTCAAAATGGCACTTTTGTCTGAACAAGCGCCTTGGAACCCGTGTTTCCACGTCGCAAGAACCACGGGTTTCATCGTATCGTAATTGTGGGATAGACACGGTTGCGGTAAACCGCTAACAGCTCTTTCTTCATCGGTCGTCATGAAAACGTCATCGATAATCACGACTTCGTTCCAAGGTACGAAAACTATTCGGCTCTGAGGACCAAATGGGGATCTTCCGAATTGAAGAGTAACTGCTCCTCCACCGTTCACCAGAAGATCGAACCAGCCGTCGTCTCTGGTCAAAGTAAATCCTTCGAGCGGAGTGCTGGTGCTGACGCGTACTCCCATCAGTCCGAGGCCCATTTGTGTTAAGACACGTCCTCGAACGACAGCTGAACGACTAAGTGAAGAAAATGAATATTAGGCGTTACGCAATGTAAATTAATGTAATATATCTCGTGAGTACTTTAGCACGAAGCAATTTATGGCTTTTATATGTCAGCCTTTGCCGTGTGGTTTGTAGGGCATAGATGAAAACTTTGTTAAACCAATTTAATATGTTTAGGAGTAAATTTCTGAGATGTCATGAACTAGTGTTACCTTAGTGTTAAATTATCAATAATTCATATAGTTTTTAAATTAACCAAACTGGTAATATTGTTACAAAGTATAATTTTGACGCCGCCTCTTCAAAAAGGGGTCCAAACTGTTCAAGGTCACGAATGTTTTGCAACATAAAAATTGGCATAAAAAATTACGTTTCGAGAGTTTTATCGAAAAAGCAACTAGTTTAGGTTGCTCAAGGGAGAAAGAACAATAATACGAGTATATCGCTTGTGTTCCAGAAGGGAGATGGAGATATAAATAGGTTATGAAGAGTTATATACAGTAGTGTCGAAATAGTTTTCAAGTTTAAAGGAAGAAGTCAATTGACACTACTGACTGAAGCATTTAGTTTATGATTTGTGAATTATTGGGTTGTATTTTTGAGGAATACAAGACAATACGTCAGTAGCCTTGTAACTTGTTTATTTTCGTTTTTATTCAATTGAAAAAGTTACTAAATGAACATTGGAAGATGTTGTCGTCAAGATCATCATGTTTAAACCACAAGGATACTTTTTGTTACATTTGAGGCGGGTAAGAGGTGAAAAAGATTTAAAATTCTGAATTTATGCAGAATGCATACTTCTTCGCTATGTGAAGTGTGAAATCAAATAAGTTGACAAACAATGGATTCTAAACAATGATTGCAAAATTTACATAGCACATTGAAAGGAATGAACGAATAACAAAAGAACCCTTTGAACTTTGGTTATAATAGAGGAAACCAAAAACATCACTAGAAGAATTGTTACAATAATAGTTCCAAGCGGAGTTTGAGATGTGTTTTGATACTTGATAAATAACATAAGTACCCATTTTTTCATTTGTTCTCTAACAACCGGTCATTTAAGGCGCCCTTGAAAGAGCACTACAATCATGTAAACCTAGCAATTTCCTTTGGCATGTTAGGGTGAACATATTTGCTACCGATTGTTTGGAACCACATATTTATTTTGGTTGGTGCCAGTGTTTTTGTTTGTAGTCTAAAGAATTTTTGGGTTCGTAAAAGGGTGTAATAATATATTTTTTAATATATGTAGCAAAATTATTCTAAACGTTGATTTATACAGAAGTCTTGGACTTTTCTTCACAACAAAAAAAAACAGGAACTGAGAAAGTTGAGTATGAGATCAGAGGTGGAAGAAATCCCCGCAATATAGACGAATAAAATTATATAAATACCAACCCCAACAAATTTTAAATATATCTTGTTGATTGGGAAGTACCAGGAAATGTTATTCTTCAGCTGACAGCTTGAGAAGAAGACAAATAAATTTGTCTTCTAAACGTTGTTTGTGGCATATTATTGGTTACTTTTATGTTTTTTTGGGCAATAACACCACAATAGAAATAAAACAACGTATATTGCAGGAATACCAAACGTTTCAAAGTCTATTCTGACTTCGTTGTCAATGGCTTTATATTTATTGATGTAGATTACAAAATGAAAATTTGATTTATGACATTTAAAATTGACATTAGAAAATTTGTTGTTTTTAGATATACAGGTAGCACAAAAAATTCTAAAGATCATGAATTATAGTTAACCAGCTTTCAAATTAGAAAAATTTGAAAGAGTTGTCTTTAGAATTTATAAGTGGCGTTCCTAGGTACGACTTTATTATAAGGTAGCGCATTCGCCAAAAATGCGATCAAAGAATTCTATTGTTTCAGTGATCCCATTAACGTCATAAGGGAAAACCTAGGAAAAACCTTATGAACTATCCCGATATTGGGTTGTTCAAAAGGAGGTTACCATTAATAATTTCTTCCTTAATTGTCGGTAACCATATACAATTAAATTCTACAGAAGTAGAAGCGATACAATCGACTCTTTTATTTTTCACAAAGAACAACATAACACAAAACGAAAAATAAAAGAGTCTGCCTTAATTCTTTTGAATGAAGACGTTTGTATCGCTTCTACTTCTGTAGAATTTAATTGTATATGGTTACCGACAATTAAGGAAGAAATTATTAATGGTAAC
>JAVLUE010000309.1:0-20001 GCA_034190945.1 Octodonta nipae | reverse complement strand
AACAGAGAAGTATATTTAAAGTGATTTAAATACATCTACTTTTTCAGAGGCATACCAAAAATATATGATAGCTGTTTCTAAGTCATTGGTAATACCAGTTATTAAATAAACCAAATAGAATGTCAAAGATC
Organism: Octodonta nipae; assembly: GCA_034190945.1. Classification (NCBI taxonomy): domain Eukaryota; kingdom Metazoa; phylum Arthropoda; class Insecta; order Coleoptera; family Chrysomelidae; genus Octodonta; species Octodonta nipae. The sequence continues at coordinate 19,870 of JAVLUE010000309.1, read as the reverse complement.
TGAAAACTATGAAATTATTATATATGTTAAACCATGAACATGTTGATATAGACTAGGTGTATTAAGAAGGTATTACATGGTACTTATTTGGTTCATCCACTGACTATTTGCTTTGATTTGCCTACTTCAAGCATTCTGTTCATAAACAAAACAAAACAAAAAAGAATAATCAATAATTCAGAACAATCTGCAAAATGAAACAACTATGTAATTAATTTTTACTCACCAAATTTTTTAGCTGGTGTGACAACAACTTCATTCTCTGTTGCCATCTCTGCTTTCTTTGGTTTTTCACCTTTTTTGACAGTCTCAAAGCTGATCTCTCCCATTTCTTTAAGTTTCTCTTTAATGTCTATATCATAATCATCTTCAATCACTGGTTCAGTTGATTTCTGTGATGCTGATGGTACCGGAACTGTTGGCACCTGTTCTACTAATTTTTCAAAAAATGATGCACTATTACTAACTTCATCCTCTGAAGGTTCTTTTTCAGCAGGTGGCTTCAAGCTGTTTGATACATCTGCAATACTAGAATCATTCATCAGTTCTGTATCTGACTCTTCCATTTCAGACTCCTCCTCATAGTCACTCATTTCAGGTTCACTAAAGACACTTGCACCTAAATCATCACATTTCTTTTCTAATGTTATATCACTTTTAGTGTTGAATTTGAATTTCTTCATCATCCCTTGAGGTGGAGGAGGAGGTGGTAAGGGCCTCTTCAGGTTGGGTATAGCAAATTCTGGTGGGAAATCCTGAGGGAATTCCTCATCACCACTCTCGTCTTCTGGCTCAGTATAAACTTCTTCATTGTGGTCTTTAACTTTGTCCAAAGAAACACTGTCACTCTGCAATCCCACTTTGGGGTCCTTTGGTTTTTCAAGTCTTTGAATAGTAACATCTCCGAATCGCTGCAGCACGGGGTCCATTACGCGGAGGTGTTTATACTTCACCTTCAGACTATTGTGTCAACATTTTTTTTAACTAATTTGTTTATATTTACGTTTAAATTCGGCGCCATTATCGAAAGCTTAGGCCCGGCTATCTAACGAGTCATTTGTTACCTGGTAATCTTAAATGGTTCTTTAATCCGATACTGATAGTTAAAATCACCCTCGGGAATGTAAATATCATCTTAAGAGTCCTCTTGAGCATAAAATTCAGCAGATATTATCGAAACACTGTTACACTTATGAACTTAAATAGGAATCCCAGAATAATTATGTCGACAAAATTATATTACTAATGCTAACTATTAATACATAATATATTACTGCTTCTTCTTCGATACGACATTTAAAACCGCTGAAGGTAGGAAAACAGCAATCAAATCACCAAAATGGCATTGTTCGACGGCATAACGAGCTACTACTTAGTTACTGAAAATCGCATAGGGGGCGCTCTAATCGGTCGTATAACGATTAGGGTAGTTTTTCATTTTTGAACGACTTTCGAAAATTATACAAATTAAGTTTTAGGACTGATGATAGTTTTTGAATAAGCACACACACATTAATGTTACAAATTCTTTATTCATTGTTGAATTGTAGATAAAATTCAGTTTTTTTAACAGCTATCGGGACCAATTTATTATAAAATGCTTTTAAATGCACTCGTTTATTTATTTCATAAAAAATGTAAATTCTTATCAATTTTGGTCATTAAAATATAATTATTTATTAAAAATAATTTAAGGCAATATTTCTACACAAAAGATTACTGTTTTTTAATAGTATTTACAAAGATTTTGCACAAGATGGCGCAACTCATTTTAATCATAGAAACAATATGATTGGAATTTCTTCCCCAAATTTTCAGGTAAATAATTTTTCCCATTCCCGAAATGGTGTTCGTGATTAAATACATAAATAAAATATAATTATTTTTAACTTTATTACCCTTACCTACGTAAGAAAGTCTAGTAATAGTTATGTAAAAAATAGTTACAAATTCCGTCTAGAGAGCAGAAATATTAATGGTTTTTACAGTCCAAACTATATTTAAATTCTCAATATACAAGCAGATAAGTGAGTAATAATTAAATCAATACAGTATAAAAAATTACTTCAAAATCATGATATTAATTTTAAACTATAATTGTTTAACGTAAGAATTAACTAAATGGCTTGATAAATGAGAATTTTTGCTAAATGATTTAGATACGGAACGTAATTGCATGATCAACTAGAGCTTGTACTAGAACTGCATCCAGTGAGCTTATTGACTGCACCTAGTAATCCAGTGAAATAACCTCATGCCCTCTCTATTGCTCTCTCTTTGTATCTTTGGAATGACATATGTACATTGCAGGCTACGGCTGTTTTCCGATTAGCGCACAATTGAGCACAGTGCGGCACAGTGCTAAGCACTGAGTGTTCCAATTACAGCACTGGCTCGCACAAATGAGCACAAGAAATAACTGTGCTTTTGGAATGTTTTATGTAGGTTTACTAAGTAAACATAAAAGTTTATCATAAAACATGAAGTATGCTTTAATTAACGCCCGAAAATTACTGTACAGGGAGACACAAAAACACTTTATGCTATAGTAATTGGAAAACAGCCATTATTGAATTATTTTGTAAATAATTTACGTACACATAAACGTCAATTGATAACTTATGAATAATACACTTTTAACCTTATGGTGATCAGTGTACTCTACCGGTTGGTTTTAAAAAACCATGTTCCAATTAACGTCCTAAAATTGCCGCACCGTGCGGCACAAATCACTTTGTGCTCTGGTAATTGGAAAACAGCCTACCTCTAGATGCTCTAAGGCTGTCACTAATTTACAGTATCAGTAAAAAATCTATGGCTCATTACCCTATGGCTCAAAGGAATATCCCATACAACTGTGGCAAAGTTAGGTTAGGGGTAATTGTCAAATGTGACGTTTAATAAAAAATGAAAAAAAAATATTATAAAATTAGTTAATTTAAGTAAAAGTAAAATATAGGAACTACAGAAAATTTAGAAGAAATGGCTCACGCTCAATTTATGGATGAAATTATTCGTGAATATTTATTATTTCGTGGCTTCGGTGCAACAGTAAAAGCATTTGACAATGATTTGAAAAATGATAAGGAAAAAAGCTTTCGAGTTGATAAAATTATAGACCAATTGATGCAATATGTAAACAATTACGATTTAAATTCTTTACGAGAATTATGGGGTCATTTAGATGCTTATATGTTCACAAAATTGGAAAGTAACTTTATACCTAGTAAGTAAAATATCTAATATTTTTGCAGTGTAAAGGGTAGTTTTTTAGGTGTTAAAAAATTGGAAAATGCAGTTTTGAAAATGTATGTGATTAATACTGTAATAAATAATAAACAAGATAAAATGACAGAGTTTTTTGTAAAAATGACTCCTGAATTGCAAAATCAAAGTGAATGGAAAGATTGGTTTGGTAAGTATGAAATATTCTTGATTTGTTTTATTACTATTTTCTAAGTAGATAATATTTTTCCTCACATCATCCTCTTTGTATGAACAATTATGGATAATATACCTAAATTTAATTATTTTCTTCCAGTGTTGCCTTTTATAAAAAATGCAGAAGAAAATCCAACATTTGCTCTTTACTTCACAAAACATTGGCAAGACACACTTTTAGTTTCCTTATTTAATTTTTTGGCTTCAATTTTTCAAGTAAGAATAAAATTTCTAATGTAAAGATGATGTCAACATTTTCATTTTAGTATATGCCAACACCTACTTTAATGCATTATGAAGATGATTCAGCTAAAATTGCCAGGCTTGAACAGCGAAATGAATCACTAAAAAATAAATTAGCTTTATTGATTGATAAAGGACCTGAAGCAAATGTAACACCTTGTCAAGTTGAACCTCCAGCTCATTTATTAGATGACTTTTATATAATTGCTCAAGAGAGCACAATGGGTGAAAGTCAGGCAAAAAGTTTCAAAAGTTTAATTAGAAATATGGGAACAGGGTCAAGTCCCATATTGGGTAGAAAAGAGTCATCGGGAAATAAGAAAAGACCCTCAGGGTCTTCAAGTACCAGGAACTGAAATTCAAACTGAACTAATTTAAATATAGAATATTTAGGTCTACATTTCAAATGTTATTAGTAATAAACTGATTTATTAAAAAATAATAATTTATAGACAATGAGCTGGCTGCAAAAAAAAACGTGAAAAATCATGGTGTATTTCAGCAGAAGTTGTTCCAAACTTCTGTATAATGTCTCAATGGTATTTTTTAAACTATAGTTCATACCAATGCCATAATAGCTTGGAATTACTTTAAAAATTTAGCTTTTATAGAGTAAAAAAATTTGCAATATTTACGAACATGTTCTGAAGAACACCATGAATTTTCCCATGTTGATTGTGAGTAACAAGGTTTTAAAAACACTTCATTCTGTTCATTTAATTTTTATAACTCTATATATTATGTATGTTGCATAGGTGTACTTAAAAAATATTTTTTCATTATGTTAACCAAAGTCTTCACATTATTGGATCATTTATATATAATCATTTATATAATCATTTACTGAATTGTATCTTTATGCACTCTTTATTTACTGATGATTTTATTATTATGGATTTTGTGGGTTCAAAAAGTTATAAATATTCACTTTGTTTAAATGCCTTTATTTTTATCAAAATAATAAAATAAACTGCCTTATAAAAACACAATAACAAATACTAGAGCTGTTCACATCATTCAATGTCAATTCAACACGCCGCAAATTTTTATAATGCTCAACTTGTACGACCGTCGTCTTTTATAAGGAAGTGGAAGATACTAGAATTTCGATGGTTATATCTTATGTGTCACAGAGTAACCAGAAACCTTTGTTGAAAGTCGTTTTTTTTTATTTCATCAAAATTTCGGAATACCCGTTGTTTTATTCGTTTTTATTTCAGCCGGCTTTCATGATTAGTTTTTATCGGAATAATTAATTTAGGCTTCTTTTTTTTCTGGTGGCTACATTTACCTACAGTTTTTCTGATTAGTAATTGTTTGTTGATTTGTATGTGGTAATTTTTAGTATCAATTTTGAATATCCAATGCTTCTGTGTCAATGGTATCTTCACAGTTTATTTGGTTGTTGTTCTCAACAAATTAAATGATTTCAGTAATACAAACAAGTAAGACATCATGTATTTATTTAAACTGTAGAAATATAACTATTATTATAAATAAATAATATATGCTAAATACATATTGGTGTGTTTAATCTAACTTGTTTACTATATATACAAATATTGCTTAGTCATCAGTGTAATATTTTATATAATCAAATTCATTACATAATATATAACAAAGTGAAATATGGTGAACATTTCAGAGCCCTTAGGAATAACAAGTATTTATAACTCCTGTAACCAATAACAACAAAAGAAAAATAGAATTACAAAAATAGTTTCACCTTTTAAAATTCTATAACCACATAATTCAATTTAATGAAAATATGTGAAATAGATATTTGCCACTAATGTCATAATAATTTGAACTAGTCTATAAAATTTCACCCTATATTTATCACAGAATTATTAATTCTATTATATACAATTGTAGAAAGAAATTGTTACTAATACATAATTAATTATCACTTAGAATGACTTGTGTATTTTTCTTGATTTTATTTGATTATGGAATCAATATGATCTTGAGATGATTGAACATAAGAAACTCTATCAGGTACTAAAAGATGTCAGTATGTAATTTTGGCATATGCATTATCTTTTTTCCTTAATATTTCAAGCATTCCTTAAATTTTAAGAATACAACTACCAATGTTGATCAGCTCAAGGAATTACAAAATTATATAAGTAAATTGTGAAAATTTACAAAACAGGTATATATAATAAAATTAACTGAATAGTATTGTAATTGCAAAGTGCTGGCAAAATAGTATAATAACTGAAGGAATAAAAAAAGATATTTTTGAATAAATAAAAACAGTTTCATTACAGTCTTTATGAATACAATTGTTCACAAATAGTTGATGAATATTTTTGATCAATTGTATTGAGATTATTCTCACAAAATACATAAACACAACCCACATTTCCGGTTGTCTTGGAAATTATTGCTGCTCAGCTCAGATAATTGCATCTTTTATTGGAATGTATAAATACTGAAAATATGGCACGTCATTTTATAAAATCCAGTTATCAAATATTTAAAAACTCTACAGCATGTTACTACTACTGGTTCAAATCAATACAGTTTGGAAAATTTGTTAATTATAAAAACAATCTTTAACACTTTTTATTTTGATATCAGGCTAGAATAAATTAATGTGATTATCACAATTAGTTAACCAATATTTGTAACAATTTAAGGTTCTAAGACTAATTTAACAGTAAAGTGGTTAAAAACAAGGGTATTATTATGATTACTACTTTTTGAATCTGCACTTACCAAAGTTTTACATAAACAAAAAGGATTTCAGTATCAATTTAACATATGCTTAAATTCTTTGTTGAAGTATATATGTGCAATAACCAATTTACAGAAGGCCATGTTTGAAAATGCAGAAATTCTTTAAAGCAAGTGTACTAAACCAAAAGACTGAGTAAGAAAATAATGATGAAATGATTAAATTAATTAAATTGATGTTTGAGTTCGGAAATGTAGCTTTATATCATTTTTACTTTGAAGTTTACCGACTTTTGCCTTCATTTTTTCCGATTTGCTGAAAATAGTATGATTTACATTAGGGAAAAATGTTTGCAATCAACTGTATGCACCTTAATGCTACATTATTATTTATAATTTATTTTAACAAAGAACTGACTTCAAATGTACACCCTCTATGATCAATATTCATATATGGCATATCTTGACATTCAATTTTAGAGATTTGTAAAGAAAATTTAACATTTACTATGTCTTGCACATATTTTTCCGATTTTCTGACAAATGTTTTACATTATAGAAAGACACAATGGACCAAGTTAGAATATATCTTTTATGGAATATCAAACCTGATTAAGCCGTTTTTGAGTAAGTTGTCATACAAAAAAAATGCTGACGAATCGATAACCTCCTTCTTTTTGGAAGTCAGTTAAAAATAAAATGGTCATGTAAGAATTAACATCTATAGCCTTAGGTTATTTTAACTTCTTGCAGTCTGATATATAAAACCCATTCAACCATGACAAAGTGGGTACCAGATTTAAAATGTTTTCAGCATGTGATAATTTTTGAAAGACCTTACTCAGTAGGTAACTGCCATATTACATCAAAATTAAATATGTTGATACATGGATATGCATATGACCACAATGACATAATGACCATCAAATTTTGTTATTAATTTTTCAAATCGAATATCTCTATCAGTAAAGGCTCCACCTGAGACGGATTTACGTTGAGATATACTCTTATCAGCTCTTCATTAGCTTTTCTCAGGTCAGATATTTTCTGGATCAATTTTAGGAATGTTGATTTTGCTTCACAACCTGGATAGATGCTTTCCAAATATCTTCTGAGAAGATAAAAATAGGAGTTCTGAAACAGAAGGTTTCTATTAATATCACCTTGAGCTGAAAATAATTATAATTAATGATATAAATTTTTTGTACACAGTCCATTTGGAAACTACTAATGCAAAATTAAATAAAATATAATAGGGAACTGACTTGATTTCTATTTTTAACATTTTATTTCAAATAGTTGAGAAAGATGGAATATTTATTAGATAATGTTAAATACATACCAACTGATGCACTCAGTGTTTAATTAAAACAAAATGCAGACTACATTATATGCAGTTCCCCCAAATATCATACAAAAAAAAAAATGGAATTCGAGTTTTGTCTAGACAAAAAAAACTGTTAAAGGTTTACTTAATTTTTAGTATTTAGCTCATTTGTTGAAATGTATGTTGTTTTAATTATAAACTTAAATTATAAAATCAAAATTAAATATGTTGATACTTGACACTCTACACTATGTATTATTGTTGATAGTGCTATTCCCAATAACTTCTACAGTTGATCATAAGTTTTTCATTGATAAATACTAATGTTGTCTTTTAATGACAAATTTGTGCTACACCCATCCAAATTCTCTGAATATGAGGAATGTTTTTTTTCAATGATACATTTTCTGGAGAGAAAGTTAATGAGACACTTTTCATTATGAAATCTGCCAAAGTCGTTATATACTTAATCTGAGTGAATTTTGCTTCAAATTTTGATCATTTTATTTAACAGAATAAAATTTCGAAAATATTGTTGAGGAGGTTTTGAATTATTTTGCCTGTTCATTAGGGTTTTCTCTCCTCAGATTCCTCTAATGTACAGATGATGGTCCCGGTCTGCTAGCGGATCTGTTCAACCCACCGCGACGAGCACGCATTTAAGGGCGCAGCTGTGGACTAAGGTAGGATTTGCCTCAGATACTAGACTGGTCATTCCCGCCAGGAACGGGTCCCCCGTCCTACTCTTCAAACGGCCATCGTCTACCTTCCCACACTACAAGGGTGAATGTATCGTCCGACCGATCAACGAGAATCAACCATCCACCCAGGGGGTACAATCTAGCTAAAGCCATTGCCCGTGCGAGGCCAACCCAGAATGGAGAGCCACCGATAACCTCACCCAGTGGGGACTTATCTCCACCTGCACTTCCCATTTTGGAATCTTAGTCCACGCCGATGGGTGACACGTTCGACTTCCTACACGTCTACCTCTTTTATTTTTCTGGACGAGACTGACATCCGCTTTCGAGGTGTAGGTGCCTCTACTTGCGGGACGCTTGGTCCCAGTTTTAGGAGTAACAGGCAAGAGGTTGGCAAAGGGTTCTCGTCTTGAATACTAGGTCGCGCCCCATACAGGGCGATGACCCGACATCTCAACCGACGGTCCCACTGTTAGCCGCCAGGTACTCTCATCGCCACAATCCCGAAGGAAAGCAGGTCTGACGACTACTTGTATTAAAGGCTTAACAAGTCGGCCTCGTTCCCTTGGGCTCAATCCCGAAGAAAAGTGTGTCCGGCGAACTACTTGTGTAAAGTTTTGACAAGTCACACTCGAGACCTGGGGATCCTCTCCTTCTCTAGTTACTAAAGGGCACCGCCTTGATGCCAGAAACGAGATCTGGAATCGATTGCCATGACTTCGAAAGTTTCATGGGTAGCCACCGGGAAGTGGATTTTCCTGCAACAGATTATGTAGGTGAAAATTGTAAATGCAGAATAAAGTGTACTAGGGCAATTTCGTAAAATTTCCCAGATTACTGGATGTCCGTACAGAAATTCTTCTTCACTGTAATTCTGAGAGAGATGTCTACAAAATGATCAACCAGTATTCCTGTATATAAATAGTGTTTTGTATATTGTGTAACACTTATCTGTGTTTGGAGACGTTTCAACTCGAACTCTGAAGTCGTTGTCAATCGCTTTGTATTGTATTTCAAGGTTTTTTAGAAAAAAAAAAGAAGAATTTCTGTACATACAACCAGTAATCTGGGTTATTTTACGAAATTGCCATGCTACACTTTGTTCTGCATTGACAATTTTCAACTGCTTATCTGTTGCAGGAAAAATTCGGAGCAGAGAAAACCCTAATGAACAGACAAATAAAAAAAAATAAAAGTTGAAATTGAAATGACTTTTGAAGTAATGGTCAGGTCACACTCATATAGCTAGGGAAGTCATAAACCTTTTGCAGTTAAATTTTCCGCTTTTCCTGAAAATCGCGAGAATATTAAAGTTTCCAATTTAAAACTGACCTTAATGTGACCTTGTAAGTCATGGGCAAGGTCATGTTGGACGTGGATGTTTTTTCATTAAAAAATGAACTTCATCACGTGACTGTCAAGGTAATAGTTAAAATAAAATTCCAAAGTCATAAGAAAATACAATTCACTGAAAACTGCACTCCCGAAGACCTGTCGTACTTTTGCCACACCTTGTAAGTAGCACTATGGGTTTTATTTCAATGGCATGCAATACTTACTTGTTCTAGCTTTATGACATCCTGATGAATAACTCTCGACCGATTTGGAGTAAAGAGTACAACGGCGCACATAATGAGAATAATATTTTCGTCAGACCTCCATTTTGGGTCAAAGGTTTTAATGAATTTCTCGTGCATCTGGTACATGTTATTCTTGCAGAGTTTGAGAACATCAACGTTGACGTTTAAGGCTTCGTTACTATGAGGAATCTAAAAACAATAAAATGTACATTGGTAAAATAGCCAAATCCTGGTAAAATTGTGATGTTTTATATTTATATTCACCTGCCATATGTGCTGTTTGGCGTCATAATGCATGGCGCTTCGCAGCAGCATGATTTCCGTGCACCCTCCTTTCAGTAAGGCTACTTGGTCTTCTTGGCACATATTTTTAAATGCCCCAATTTTCTTGGCCATTTTTATTAAACGTCGTATGCATACTGCTGTCAAGTTGATGACGTTCACCAGGACAGGATTTGCTTCATTCTGGTGAGGATTTGTCTGAAAAACAAAAGAAATAAATATGATATACTACATTATCTTATGGCCAACTTGGTTGGACCCTTAATGCAAAATTACAAAAAATGTGCCTGTAAGAAAATATTTTAAAACTAAACTAACAATTTTTGAAACCAAACCAAATACACTACATTTTAATCTGCAAATGGCCAAAACCTGTCCATTAAGAAATAGCCCTGAATATCAGAATATCAGAATTTCATGCTCAGAATCATGAAGAATATATGTGACATACATATAGTCCTGTAATGTATTTTTTTTGTAACTATGACCTACAAATTATAAAAATATTTTGTAAATGCAAAACTAATTTATTACTAATTAATACAAATTATATGTAAAAATAAAATAATTACAACAAATTAATTTAAAATACATTTGAGCAACCAAAAATGCACTTTAATCTGTTATGCATGAAAAAGTAGTTTATAAGGAATGACTACTTTTTCTCCATCACTAACAGAAAATATTTGAATTAGTAGTAAAATTCCACAATTTTTTACTTTTTGTGAACTTATTAGACTTGTCACAAAATGTCATGGGAATTTTATTGTAGATTGTTTATATTCTTTAGATATTATTTTATGGAGTTTGTTCAGTTAACATTTAAATGACAGAGAAAAAGAAATTAATATAAGGATTTCTCTATACCAACATAAATCTTATCCCTGGAAGGATTGATTGTGCTGCAAATTGAAGGTCAGTATCCAATAATTAATCACTTGATGAGTACAGTACAGTGTCAGGAAAATAAATTTTGACAGAAAACATTAAATCAACCATGATCATTAGTTACTGAGACATTGATTGAATTTATTACATATACATAGGAACCATGGGTAAATCACCAATAAAACCTAGTGTTTAAAATAAAGCTTTGGTGTTAGGGTGTAAAACTGTGTTTTTTCACTTGTGACACACCAAAGGTTCTACAGCATTTCCATCTGTATCATTCCAATAAATAAATGATATTGGGAGAATTAAGAATTAAACAACGAAACAATATATTCTGTAAATTGCACAATATTTAAAATTAGGCATGGATGAATTCTAAATTCATAGTGTTTTTTTATAAATTCAGATAAGATTAAGAGTACTCTTCACAATCTGAAATGTGAAAATATCACATATGTGATATAATCTCAAAGTTCATTGTAACTTTGCATGATTCGGATAAATTTAAATAATTTCTGTTTCATCTAGATTTAAAAAACATACACTGTTGTGAGGAACAGACCTGTAAATGTTTTATATTTACCAGAAAATGGATGCTAAGTATAAAAAAGTCACTGCAGTGCTAGTGAGACTTATTTTACATTACTATATCATTTTCAATAGTAGCATATAATCATCAAAATGAAAAATAAGCATTAATTTCATTATTGTAAAAATATGTACAAATTTAAAAATATTATTGCATAAATGGTCAACAAATGAATAAACATCTGTAAAATAAAATAACACTGAACTGAAAAACAAAAATGAATAGAAACACACAGAAAACAATATGTATAAATTAAAATAAATATAGAGTCAACAATATATGAAAAGAAGAGTCCTTGAAATGATCAAGATTTAGTACACCAGAGTATGATAAAAATAAATGTGCCCTTAAGTAAATTAATTGAAATTGTTTTGTGTAATACTGTCGATGATCAAATAAGCAATAATTCAGGTTTGAATAACTGCAACTAAAGAACACCTGGTTGTTTAAGATAAAAAAGACAAGCAATCTTTAGTATCTCAGGTGCGTTTGCTTATGACGCACATTAACTCATTTGAATACAAAAATAAACACCTGATTCTATTAAAAATAAAGATCTATTAAAAATGTGTTGATAAAATATTTTCAGTTAAAACTAGAATCTTTGGAACATGTTATGATGATAATTACACTTACTTGGAATTTGACGTCATCGCCGAACAGACCATTCAAACCATTCAATTCATTATCTACAGGTGTCGATAGTGCTTTATGGGCAACAATCAGCTCATTGAGTTTTGCCCTTTCTGCATCATTGAGCTCTCTAGAATTCGAACTGAACTGTGATACTGAGTAGAAGGCTTCATATTCCAGTTTAATGGCTTCACATAAAATTGATTCTATCGAACCCGTTGGTGGTTCTTTCTCATGGAGTCTGAAAAACAAAACCAAATTGTTATTATTGATATTACATCTACTTCCTTGATATGAAGCCTTTCGAACTGTGTATCAAAAAAGTTTTTAGCTTTTAACCAGTTTTTAGTTACGTCGGTCTAGTTTTACAGTTTTGCTTGTTTGTAGTAGCTGTAACCAATAAACTTGATAAAAATAATGATTTATAACTTAGCTGAGTGTGTAGAAATGATATTAACTTTTGGTTCCCAGAATCAATGTCTTCTAAATATTGCAAAAATGTTTAATGAACATAATCTTCATAAAACTAGTTATTGGAGTGATGGAAACCCACACAAATTAAACAATGTTTGGACTGACATAATAAGAGATACTAATATTGGTCAATTTTTTATACAAAGCAATTTAAAGGATGACAAGTTAGACAGATTTATCAAGCCACATCACAAATTAGATAAGATGAATTCAAATGGAAATGCTCCTTTAGACAAAGATTTATTACATTTCCAGCAAGAAGGCACATCTTTGCATTATGTAGCCATGTAGTAGCAGTTTGGCAATCATTAGACAACCTATATCCTAACCAGTGGTTTGGAAGAAGAGGATCAATTGAATGGCCACCTAGAGTCTTTGAACTAAGTTTTTGTTGGGTCACCTCATATCCATTGCTCTTAAAATGAAACCTGAGTCAATAGAGGAACTGCAGGAACAGATTATGCAAGAATGTTGAGCTATTTAAAAGAGAAATATTTGCAAATGTGGCTCAAGGCTGTATTATCAATACTTATATACAAATAATGCAAATGAGTTTCAGCATTTATTAGATACATTAATAAATTATTTCATAAAAAAATTATACATTTAAATTAAACTTTCTTTAATAACTGAAGAGTACTTGATCAAAAGTAGGGTATCATTGAATAGCATTTTAGGAGAGCTTTAAGATAATGTATCATAAGTAAGGGTTGCCATTTAATAATATCCAGTTAGAGACAATAACATAGAAAGTATCTTGGTGAAACTCATTTTAGATATAGGCACTAAGTTTTCAAACTGACATCAAGTACAGATATGTCAAAAGTTTATTACAGTTCTTGTTCTTTGGTGTGATGTTCCCCCCCCAATAAAACCAGCCTTAATTTTATCATATCAAACTTTGAAATATTCAGAAATTGTGACACTACTGAGTCCAAATTTTTGAAAACCCACTCACTAAGAAACAAACATAGTTATTGTGACTACCCAAAGCAAATTGGGAATTGTAAATAAACAATTTTAATAAAATGCTAAATGAGCTACAAAACTGAACAAGGGAAAAACAAATAAAAATGAAGGTTTATTCTAAACAATTGTGTATGGTGATAGCAAAATCATGTTTTATGCTAAACTTTCTATAATTTTTATTTGATATTTTATATATTACTTATGATTATTCAAAGCAATAAAAAATAAAACAGAAAATGCAAAAGGACTGTAGTAGAAGTACATATGACACTTTAAGTTTTACAGTTAGAGTACATGACCATATAGAAATGTATATTGAATTAATATCACTGTATATATAAATAAACAGTGTCAGTATACCTACTGTACAGGATTTTAAAATTCAAACCATTTTAAAAACAAATATGTCAATCTGCTTACCTGCGAACATCACTAATCACATCTTGGGTAAAGTAGTCTATATTCTCTCTGGTATTTGCATATTGGCCCTCTTTAAGAACACTATTACTGCAATTCAAGTCATTGTTGTTACTCACAAATGTATTTAAAGTACAAATTGTTTCACTTTCACTATAGTTTTGATTAATCACAGTATATTCTGGAGATGACAGGGCACTATTTGATGCTAATGAAATATCATCACTCGATGTTACTAGTCTTTCTGTGGGTGATGAAATATTTTCATCTGCACCATTCTGATTGAATGCTAAATTAATTTGGTTACCTGCACCAATATTATTGCTATTGTTTGGCTGATAGTTTTGCTCTGAGAATGTGGTATCTTTTGAATCAGAATCAGTATTGTAAATGCTGCTACCATATTCACTTTCTTGAGAATCTGCATCCACATTTTCCTTTTTCATTTTTTTGAAGCCTTTCTTGAACTCACTATTGTTTTGCCTTTTGACGCGGTTCTCTTGTATTTTCTGTCTTTTAGCTACTTTGTCTTCCTCTGACATGATCAAATCCTTACACATACCAATGCTAAAACATTTGTCAAGCCTGCATTTCTGACAAAACCTTCGAGTGATTGTTGTGATTTCACATTGATTGTTGAATGGACATTTGAAGCTTTTTTGGGTTAAGGCATTCCGTCGGAAAAAGGCTTTACAGCTCTCGCACGTTAGAGCATTGAAATTATGACCCAGAGCCTTGTCTCCACATACTCCACAAATTTTAGTGTCCATTTTCGACTTCATTCCTTATGATTTCGCCGATTTATTTGCGGACAGCACTTCTTAGGTTGTCATATCTACTTATTAGTGACGATATTGATATCATCTTTTTGTATAGGAATTAAAATATTTAATATTTTGAAGTGATTTGGCCTTGTAAGTTATAACAATGAGCCTTCAAAGTAGGCAATCAAATTTGACGTTTGTACGTGACATTGGGGAATCAAGTCTAGTGATAAAAACAAATTCCCCATTTGTTTTATAATACAGTGTGGGTCAGAAGTTAATACAATATGGCATGTTTTAAAATAGGTACAGTTTTGAGGTTTGTACATGAACGTTTACCAAATGTTATTAGTATGTATATGTAAATACTGAGTTGAGAAAGCGCAAAAAATGGAAATATTTTTCTAAACTGCTAGTATAAAGCTGTTGTTAGAAATATACAAATTTAGAATTTCTTATTCAAATGAGTTAATTCTCTGAAGGGAATTTATATTTTAATGTTTTCACGGGATCGATTGTAATAAGGATATTCTGATTTTTTTGATCATAGGAGCGGTTTTTTCTTCTCTAAAATTATTATTCAAAAACGGCTTGGTCAATTTTCAGGATTTAAACTACATTATATTAAGGAACATTACAAAAAGGTCCCATATAGTTGTCTATAACATGAAATTCACGGTTTTCTAGAAAATCAGAAAAAAAAGTAAATAAGGGCCTAGATTTGAGCGATTTTCAATGAATCTTCACAGTTGTCTCTAAAACTGCTAACGCAATTTGAATATTATAAATTGTATTATACAACGATATGTTCCAGCTTGATTCCGTATATTTTTCTATAACGCAACACATATAGTGTAGGGAACTTAGCATTATTTTAATACCATTTTTGCAAAAAAATTCCACAGGTGTTTGAATGATTTTTCTTGAAGAAGGTACATAACAAAATTTTTGTTAACAAATTTTTACTTCTTAGCTAATTATACTAGGTGTTTAAAATAGCAAAAACCCTAATTTTGGCAGTTTTTGTGACTTCTCAGCAACAGAGTAAAAACTTAAAGAATCAAAGGTAAGTGTGTTGTATGCGCATTTTTAGGACCTACTAAATGAGATCTTGATGGATAGGATTGGTTAATTAATAAATGAGTTATTCGCGTAAAATGTGAAAAAGCGCAATTTTCAATCACTCGTAACTCTTATCTAAAAAAAATAGAACGATAAACCTTGGCAAAAAGATTCATTTGTCTATTTAAATTAACTGTTCAAAATTTTAACTTCATGGCTTTGAAGGTTTTCTCACAAATGCATTTTTTGATCGAGAGCTCTTTATTTTTGTGATGTTTACAACGCTCCCATTCTACATCAAATTACTTTTTGATAAATCTGAATGGAATTGCTAATTATCAAATCTTTCGGTTCAAATCATCATATATTAATATTCTTTTGGGTTTGTTCTATTGTATGTAAATTCAATTTGAAATTCTGCATTTTGGTATTCGCCAACGCATACATATTAGTAGAGGGGGATCCTAATTTCCCCTCACGGTAGAATAAAAATAGCATGTCATCGAATTGACATGACGTTTAAAATGCTTTTTCCAAGCCAATTACGTTATATACGAGATTAAATCAAATATAAACGGTAATTTTGCTATTCTGCTTAGAATGCAGTTTCGAGCTAGATTATGTTGTTTGGAGTAGATGTTTGGTTTATGAACACTGGGGAACCAACCGGGTACGCGCGTATGCTTGGCTTTGTCCTTAATACCTATTGTATGATGTGTTGTCAGTACAGAATACATCCATGACTAAGCAAGAGTTTTACATTCGTCTGTTATGCAACAGATTATCATACATTTTTAAACCATTAAAATCGTTAAAGCCTCAGAAATTCTAACTCATTTGAAGGCACAATTTGGGTAGTACACTGTCTCAGAATCGTTTGTATATGTGGGTGAAAAAAATTAAGGGTGTACGAGAATGATAACAAATCTTACAACTGACAGTGCCAATAGTGTTCGACGACAGCTTATTGAACGTGAGCGCCGATTAACCGTAGAGAAATTTCCTCAGAATTGTGCTATGGAAGCAATTATCATTGATCAACTTGGTTTCAGAAAAAATTGTGCTCCATAGGTTCAGAGGTTTTTGACTGTAAACTAAAGATCGTTGAAAGACTTCTAAATAGATTTCAGCGAGAGGGGAAGGCCCTTTTGAAACGCATCCTCTAAAGTGGCGAAAAAAGAATAAACTTCAAAACTCGCCTCTCATCTGGAAAAGTCCTTGCCACGATTTTTTTTGACTCTAAGGAAATTTACTGATTGATTTTCTACATGTAATGTGGATTACTATTGCCAGTTGTTTTGAATCAAAGTCGATCGCAGTCACAATTAATAT
This sequence comes from Octodonta nipae, assembly GCA_034190945.1. NCBI lineage: Eukaryota > Metazoa > Arthropoda > Insecta > Coleoptera > Chrysomelidae > Octodonta > Octodonta nipae. The sequence continues at coordinate 2,483 of JAVLUE010000309.1, read as the reverse complement.
ATTCGACAATTTTAAAAGAAAAAAACTTTAGAAATGAAATAATGAGTCAGAAAATAGAAAATCAAAGTCAACATTATAGTTATGGTAAATCATTAATATTAATGTATAGTTACGAACTAGGAAGTCAGTTATCTAATGAATAAATTTAAAAAAATTATAATGAAAATTATTCCTTAAAACATCATCTATAAAAATGGTATGACGTCATTTTTTTGTAAAATGATTAGAAAAAAGATCAACAAATAGAAATGTAACATTTCAATGAAGAAATTATGATATGCCACCGTTTCTCGTCCGTGGGCTATCAGCAAACAGTTTGACAGTTGGCATTGCATTTATATTAGGGAAAGCACGAAGTATAGATACCACATCGTGAGGGAAAGAATAAAAGCGATTTGAAATGAACGTCAGTTCGAACGCAGTAGTAAAATGAGGGGAAGCTGCTTCTTCCACCAGTACATTTTATTTAATTCCGAATACCAAAATGCAGGCTTTCAAACTGAATTTACATATAATAAAATAAAACTAAAAGAAAATTAATTTATGAGGGATGGTACTAAAGAACTAATAATTAATATGTTCCTTTCAGATGGTTAAAATATTAATTTAGCTCAAAATGGGAGCATTGTAAACTTCACGTAAAATCAAAAGCCCTGAAAAAAAAATCAGATTTGCAAGAAAACCGTCCGAGCTGTAAATTTGAAATTTTTACCAGTTATTTACCTCGTAGAAATGAAAGATTCTGCCGAGTTTCAAAATTTCAACGCATCTTGCATCTTGCGTGTTTTACAGTTTTTCCCAAATAACTCAATAACTAATTATCCAATCGGCTATATGAACATATCATTTAGTCGCTATTGAAATTACGTATAAAACAAACTTAGTTTCGACAAAAACTGCTAAAACTGCGATTTTTGCAACTTTAAACACTCCGTATAATTAATTAGGGAATAAGAATTTGTTAACAACAGTTTTTATGTGTTATGCTATATACATTCTTCAAGGAAAGTCAATCAAATATCTGTGGATTTTTTTTGCAATTGAAAATACTAACTTCCCTAGAGTAATACCATTTTTCGTAAAATCGGAAAAAAATATATGCACAAAAACTGTAAACATCATGGTAAATGTCAAATTTTCATCATAAATATCTATTTTAAATGTCAAGATAAGCCCTGAAAGTATGTCGTACAGGTTGTTTGTAATGATTTTCATTTGGTGCTTTAGAAGTCAGTTTATTTTAGAGGCGAAGTTAAGTTACAGTCGCATGAAGTTGCAGAAAATATTCCATTAGCTTATTAAAACGAAAATTTGTTATTCCGACGATCTCTTCTGTGTGGAATAAAGATGAAGGTGTGTTGTGCGTGCGTGCATGTTATATTAGGTGGTACATAAGCAGTTGATGGTTGAACTATAATTTGGTATTGAATTAGTTATACAGGGTGGTTCTAAAAATATTGTATTGGGTGGCACATAAGTAGTTGGGTATACAAGGTGGTTGAAATAAGAGTGGAGCAAAACTATAGTTATATAGAGTGGATATTTGCGTTATAAGACGGAGAATAATTACAGTTATACAAAAGGCTTTAAAAATTGCCAGAAGCAGTTGAATATACAGGATGTTTAAAATATAAGGTGGATTATAATTGCAGTTATTGTATAACTGCAATTATACTCTACCTTATATTTTAACCGCCCTGTAGGGCGGTTTAAAAAAGTTATATAGTTTGGAACATAAGCAGTTGCTTAGACAAGGTCTTTGAAGTAAGGGTGGGGTAAAATTATTGTTATTCAGGGTATATTCCAAATTTGTTATATAAGCATAAGCAGTTATGATATTTGAATTATAGGAAGTAGGAAGGGGTATAATTATAGATATGGGGTAAAAAAATTAGAAGCAGTTGCATATACCGGGTGTTTGAAATAAATGGTAGAGTAAAATTATAGTCATAAAATGTGGTTCAAAAAGGTAAATTTTGTTATATAGGGTAGACCATGAGCAGTTGCAGAAATGGGATACTAGACATATGGGGCGAAGTAAAATCATTGATGTACAAGAATAATTTAAACAATAGAATAATAGAAAAAGTCAATAGTGTGAAGAGGATTTTAAAGTTACCAGGGTCGTTGTAATATTGTGTTGACTTGAATTATAGTTGTAAAGGGTGATTAAGAAAATGATAGACCAATAAGTTATATAGAGGTGACCAGTACACAGAAGCATATACAGTGTGGATGCAATATAGAGTGAATTTGTTACATTTATAGAAAGTGGTCCAAATAATAAAACAAATAAAATAGTTAAAATATATTTGGAAAATATAGACAAAGAATAAAAATTAGAGAGGGAGAAAAAGAGAGAGAGAGATAAGAATATGCTAAAATTTCCAACTGAAATGTACCTTAAATCAGATAAAAAAGAAGATATGTATGAAAATAGCGATTGATTGCACACGGTTTCTAAATGGTTTTTATTTTAAGTC
>JAVLUE010000308.1:0-20001 GCA_034190945.1 Octodonta nipae | reverse complement strand
CAACCTTCCTACATCTGGCATTAGTGGCAGACATCAAAGACGAAGTAATCATTGGAATGGATATCATGAGCTCCAAGGGATTCCAGTTAAACTTCAAAGATGAAATTCTGCGAGTGAATGATGAAGAAGTGGTGCTTCATGGAAAAGATGACATAATGCTGCGAGCCGTCTTAGCAGAGGATGTCAATGTTCCGGAAAGAGCTGAAATCATTATAGATGCTTGCTTAGATGGGAAAGCTAAAGCTGGAACAGTAATGATGTTTGATCCCGAACTTAACGACGCAAATGTAGGCAGAGGAGTCGCACTGGGGAAGACTCTGTTTCGTGCCAGAGAGATTGTTCCAGTAAGAGTAATGAACCTGAATCATTATTCGGTTGTGCTAAAGAAAGGAACAACTTTGGGCCATTGTTCAACAGTTTCCTCTGTAGTCAGAAGCACACAGCATGCAGAAATGCCACCAGGTGAACTAACTAAGGAACTGGAAAGACTCATCACCGATTCATCTAAGAATTTGAAACCAAACCAGAAAGTAAAATTGAGGGACATCGTTAGAAACTACCAGGATATCTTCGATGTAGGGAATGGCAAAAGAGGACGAACTGACCTGGTGAAACATAAAATTAATACTGGGGACGCTCAGCCTATTCGACAATCGGCGAGGAGACTACCCCTAGCCAAAAGAGAAGAAGCCGATAGAATAGTCCACGAAATGGAGGAAGAAGGTGTTATTGAACCATCCAATAGCCCTTGGGTTTCTCCAGTTGTCTTGGTTAAAAAGAAAGACGGTTCCACTCGATTTTGCGTGGACTATCGGCAACTAAATCACGCAACGAAGAAAGATAGCTATCCCCTACCAAGGATAGATGACACCCTAGATACGTTGGCTGGAGATGTTTTCCACCCTGGACTTGAAGAGCGGTTATTGGCAGGTGGAACTTGCTAAAGAAGACCGAGAAAAGACTGCTTTTACCATCGGCTCAGGACTTTACCAATTCACGGTGATGCCGTTTGGGTTGTGTAATGCTCCAGCGACGTTTGAAAGATTGATGGAAACAGTGTTAAAAGGGCTTTCATGGAAAACATGCTTGGTGTATCTTGATGACATTATCGTGGTTGGAAGATCATTTGAAGACCACGTCAAGAACCTGGAGGAGCTGTTTCGGCGACTTCGAAGTTCCGGACTAAAGTTAAGCCCGAAGAAGTGTCAGCTGTTCCAAGAAGAGGTGCAATATCTGGGACATGTAGTTTCCGCACAGGGAGTATCTGTTGACAAACAGAAAATCAAAGCTGTCCAGGAATGGCCGGTACCTAAAGATATCCACCAGTTAGAAGTTTCCTGGGGTTATGCACGTACTATCGTCGGTACGTCGCCGGATTTGCCAACATTGCCAAGCCACTTACTAGACTCACAGACGGGAAGGTGCAGTACTAGTGGGACGAGGAATGCCAACGATCATTCGAGACACTGAAAAGAGCATTGACGAGTGCCCCCGTCTTAAGTTATCCTTTGCCAGATGGGAACTTCGTTTTGGATACCGAACGCAAGCAATGTCGGAATTGGTGCGGTGCTTTCGCAGATCCAAGACGGTCAGGAGAAAGTCATCGGCTATTTCAGCAAGACCTTGAGCAAGCCTGAACGGAATTACTGCGTTACTCGCAGGGAACTCTTGGCTGTGGTAAAGGGAGTAGAACATTTCTACAAGTACCTCTATGGTAAAAGATTTCTCCTGAGGACTGATCATGCAGCACTGAAGTGGCTTTTGCAGTTTAAAAACCCCGAAGGACAAGTGGCCAGGTGGATTGAGCGATTGCAAGAATTCGACTTCGAGACTGAACATCGAGCTGGAACAAGCCATAAGAATGCTGATGCCCTATCGAGGAGACCATGCCCTGATGATTGCAAACATTGTCAGCGAGCCGAAGAAAAAGAGGCTGTTCTCTGTAGAACTACCGCCATCGATGACCATTGGCAATCTGCGGAGATCCAAAAAGACCAAAAATTAGATCCAGATTTGAAAGAGGTTATCCAGTGGAAGGAAGAAGATCGCAAACCTACGTGGCAAGAGATTTCCCGATACTCACCAACCATCAAGTCGTACTGGGCTCAGTGGAACTCTCTCATCCTGGAGAATGGAATTCTGAAACGCGTCCTGGAAACCCCAGAGGAAGGCAAGGACAGAAAGCAGATTGTAGTCCCTAAAAATAGAAGACCAGAGGTTTTGCGAGAACTACATGACGGTACAACCGGAGGACATCTGGGAGTGACCAAAACCTTGGGGAAGTTGCGAGAACGGTTCTATTGGGTAAACTGCCGAGTAGACGTTAAGGAATGGTGCCGGAAATGTACGGTTTGTGCAGCAAGTAATGGGCCTCAGAAGCGACCAAAAGCTCCCATGAAGCAATATAACGTTGGCAGTCCATTCGAAAGAGTAGCCATTGATGTCGCCGGTCCATTTCCTGAATCCGATTCTGGAAACAAGTACATTGTGGTGGTGATGGACTATTTTAGTAAATGGGCCGAAGCGTATGCCTTGCCGAATCAAGAAGCCTTGACCGTTGCTGATGTCCTTGTCAAGGAATGGATCAGTCGTTTTGGTGTTCCCTTGGAGTTGCACTCAGACCAAGGTAGAAACTTCGAGTCTACTCTCTTCCAAGACGTCTGCAAAGTCTTGAAGATCAATAAAACACGGACGACAGCATTACACCCGCAATCCGATGGAATGGTAGAACGGATGAATAGAACCCTTAACCGCCATTTGTCAAAGGTAGTCTCTGACCACCAAAGAGACTGGGACCAGTATCTGCACTTGTTTGTTATGGCATATCGTTCACCTGTGCACGAGTCCACGGGTCAGACCCCTGCAAGCGTTATTATGGGACGCGAGTTACGACTACCATGCGATTTGAAGTTTGGATGTCCCCCAGGAGTAGAGACTGCAGGTGAAAACTATGTCAGCCAGTTACGTCGAAAGATGGACGACATACACCAACGAGTCCGGTCAAATATCGAGAATGCCAGTGCCCGAATGAAGGAAGCCTACGACATCAAAGCCGAGAGCGGAGAATTCCAAAGTTGAATGGGCAGAAAGTGCAGCACGACGTGACCACAGAGGAACCCCGAGACCTGTTTGAGGTGCCCATAGAATATGCCCTGGCTCATTGTGTTGCTCGAGATCTCCGGATGTCCAGAGAAATAGCCAGGGTGTTTGCCAAAAAGTACGGCCAGTTCCAGAAGCTGCGGGAGCAAGATCCAGCGGTAGGGAAGGTCCTTCATCTCGAAGATAAACAACCAGTGGGTACCAGAGACATCTTTTATTTGGTAACGAAAACATTCTCGCAGGACAAGCCAACATACAGCGATCTTTGGAAGACTCTGTTAGAATTGAGGAATGTAATGATGGAGAAGAATCTGATGAAATTGGCGGTCCCAAAGATAGCCTGCGGGTTGGATGGACTGAATTGGAGGGTGGTGAGAAGTATGATGGAAACAATCTTTCGATTCAGTGGCGTCGACATCCTGGTATGCTGTCTCAATACTCGCAGCCCAGATTCGAAGACCGTTGATTGTTACTTCCACCAAACTTCCCGTTGTCGAATTGGAGAGTCCTGCAAATATCGTCACACCAGGAAGGATTCTGGGACATTCCGGGACGAAATGGTCTTAAGGAGGGGGCAATGTTACGAGAATTCATCCGACCGCTGGTGCAATCGGCCATCAACCAGTTCATGGAAGGGACATTATTCCGATAAATTCTGGGAACCCGAAATATTTGTCTCTCAACCGGCGGACCGCTGCCGTTACTGGGAATTCCTTTAAAGCTTCCAGAACGTGATGGAATTTCCCGATGGTTCGTGGACGTACCAGACAATTTCCAAGACAAATGTATAAATAAGAAGAGCTAGCGATAGGAGGCATTCAGTTTTCGTCGGTCGTTTGTACAGTTAAGATAAAATGTAAATAGTAGTTTCTGTGAATATAAATTTGTGTAAAAGTAGTGGAAATAAATTAGAGTGAGTTGGACTGTGTTTTTAAATAAATCCAAGAACTGAACTGAACCCGAGTGTGAAAATAAAAACTTTACAGTATGTTAACCTTACTTCTTTAATATCAGGAAAATCTTGACTATTGTATATGTAAAATTATATGAAATCTACAAGGAAAAATACATGTAATTTCATTATTTTTTGAAAATATAGAGGTTGTTACGCATCTGCATTTATTTCCAAAGAGATAAGGTAATTCAAACTAGATCAGTTCAAAATGAATATTGCTTAGGTAGGACCCCTATCTCTGAATTTTAAAAAATTGGAGGTATTTTTAATTGAATAATCAAGAAGTTTGTAAAAAACGGGTACCAATAACCTTAAGAGCACTATATGCCCCCTTATAAATTATGAACCAAATGATCATGATCCCGACCAAATGATTGATACCACAGAAAGAATTACCGAGGTGACAATTACCGAGGTGACAATTACCATGCCGTTATTTTTGAGTTGCTGGTGCTTCACTGCGGAAAGCAATTTTTTTAACAGAGGCTTAAGTAAACTAAATCTTCGGTATATTGTTGTAATACCAAATCCAATATGAATTCATGAGACTAAAAGGTTTTATCTGGCATTTTTGGTCACCACATTATTAGCCCTTTGTTTTGGTTCATAATTCACTTCACTTGCAATTATTGCAAAATGAAATTATGCTATTAGTTCACCAAGTCGTGGAGAATAAGCCGGTGGAGTTTCAGAAGGAATTGGGCAGGCAATTAATGTGTCTCCATTTCACTATGTTCGACTAGAGCATAATTATTTCTCCAAACAGTCCGTTCCCCAGATTTGGTTTCACTTTATGCTTCAAACGTCTCAGCTACCAAGCCAATCGACTTAAAAAGAAATATCATAAAAAGTATACCACGGAAAATTTTAGTATTGTATGGATTGGAAGTATTTATTGTGTCAAGAGGTAAAACAGGTTCCATTGAACAATTACTTAAAATGTCAGAAACTAAATGAATTTAACAATATTCTGTTTTAAAAATATATAATAATATAATTCGCTAGATCTTGACAAGTTACTAAATACAGCTAAAGACTTGCTTCCTGTTTCCTGGGCATAACTTTCCCATATTAGAGGTAATGCTATCAAAAGTACAACAGTAATAAAACACCCACACTGATGAAATACAGGCAAATCATAAAACTCATTAACAGCTAATTTAAAAATCCTAAAAAGTGTACTAATTACACATTTATTAGTATTATCTCTAGTAAGTATGCTAATAGTTTTACTAAAATTATTCAAAAGCTTGTATTTGTCTATTAATAAAGCACAAGTGCCTTATTAATATGTCTAAATAAAATTTACTTAGATTCATATCTGATATATCTGATGGCTCCTTAATTCACTGATATACTTGCCTGATAGAACAGGTTCGAAGCATTTACATAAAGTTAAGTCACTTTTGGTCTTCACTAGACTTAAGCCTTGAACAGTTGTACCAGATATTATATGAAATAGATGCTAGGATCTCGCTAAGCTAGTTAATAAAGTTTATAACTGTAGTTCCTTTGAATGGATTACATGTATGTAACAAATGAAGAGTTATCAGGGGCGGAACCAGACACGTGCCCCCGAGGGGCTTTTTCATGCTTCATGAAGAGCGATCGTGTACTAAATTTACCTAAATAAAATTTTAAACCCAGATTGGGTTATTACATTAAACATAGTGCCCCCCCCCACTTCGATCCGCCCATGGGTTATATAGAGACCACCTTGAAGAAAAGTATAACAGCTTACCTAATAATAGCAAATATATACTCATATGGCTCATAATGAAGTGTCAAATTGTAAGGCAGTGAGGGCTTAGGCAGTAATCACGTCACCTAGCTATAAATTCTGGCTTTAGTAAGACCAGCTTACCTCCATTAATAAGCAAATTGTAATGGTAGGTGACAATACAATATTATGTCATTGTACTGGTCTTATTATTATAATATAATTATGCAACCCCATCGGGTTTCGGTTCATTTAATGTGTTTTGACAAATACTTTGATCGTAGTTGATATCTAAGATCATATGATGCAGGTTAAAATAATATATTTATAAAAACAAAAAATAAAAATAAAAAACTAAAAAATAAAAACTTTACACTTAAAGAGGGTAACACGTTTTTGGTTGAAAATGTGACACCGTTTTATACAAACATATTTGTTTTTTACTTTTTGTTTTTATAAATATATTATTTTAATGTGTTCCTTTTATGTGCATCATCTGATCTTAGATGATATCACCTATGATCAAAGTATTTGTCAAAACACATTAAGTGATCGGAAACTCGATGGGGTTGCATAATTTTATTATAATAATAAGACCAGTACAATGACATAATATTGAATTGTCACCTGCAATTACAATACAATTACAATTAGATAAATAAATAGTACTAAGTTTTAAGATACACTGAGTTTGCTGTAGTAAACTGATTTTTAAATTAATTCTACATTAAAGTTGCATTAATTAAATAATATCGAACTTACTTGCCAAAAAATATGACAATTTAGTTGGCCAAAACGCGTTGAATAACTTTAATTATAATTATTATTCTTTTGTAATGACACCTATTATTTTTATTACAGTGCTGTATTTACCTGGACCAATCTGCTTGTAGTAGTAGTGGAATTAGATGGTAACGAGAGCGAAGCCCTAGATTTAGTACCCTTAGTAACAAATACAGTTTTGGAAGAGCATCATTTAATAGTTGGTGTAGTAGTCGTTGTCGATCCTGGTGTCGTGCCTATCAATTCAAGGGGCGAGAAACAACGGATGCACCTTCGAGACGGCTTTTTAGCAGACCAATTAGATCCTATTTATGTCGCTTACAACATGTAAGGAATTGTTGAAATTTGAAACGCAACAAAATTTTAATCATGACATAAGAACTGCATCGTTTCATTTTTAGGTATATACACCTTTATGTCCCTACTGCATAATAATTTTACAAAAGACAATTAATTATATTATTGCGATTTTGATAAAATGTGTTCCTTCAAATAAATAAATTAACTTCATTTGTAATTGTTTTTAATTAAAATAGACGACATTGGACAGGAAGCCTATTATTAGCATAATCATATTTAATTCTCATACTTTCAATAATAATGTAGATAAATTATGTGAAAAACTTCATTGATACTAAACACAAGTCTCTACAGAGATGAAATTCTTTTGACCACTGTTTCACTTCACCACTTGATTCATTCAATAAAATTAGAGTAGTGAAACAATTGTCTGCTATTTCATTATAAATTTGTATTTTCATTTTATTGAAATAAGATAAAACAGTTCAAACTATAACTAATTAGCATAAAGCATTTCAGGTAAATTAACATTAACAAGACTATTAGTTCACAATTTTTATTTTAACATCAATTAATTGATAGAGTGTAATATTATTTATTATTTTATATTTTATGACATATCTTTTGTAAAAAAACAAGCATGTTTGAGAATATCGCCCAAATAATTTCTAATAAATCCTAAAAATAGTAAAATGGTGAGATTATGACTAAGGGATATAAATGTGTCATGTTTTGTATTGAACAAGGTTTTAAAGTCATATATTAGAAACATTTGACAATTGATATGGATGCAGTTTTTGTTCATTCATTATAAATAACAAAAAATGAACTTCTGTTTTTTAGATATTTACAATTTGTTATATATAAGCATATCTGCCATTGAAATCGTGATTTAAGTCAACACTAGGTTTATGTTAGCATTGTATTAACGTTTAAGAATAATATATATTTTGAAAATTTTAAACCAAAATTTAGCTCAACCCTTTTTATATAAATATGACATTTATACATTAATCACAGTTACAATAATACTTACTGAACAACTTCTGAAAATGTATAGATGTGAATATAATTTTTATGGCCTAATAGGCTTTATTGTATAGTTTTATGAAATTTGTAGGATGTACAGTATGGTTTAGCTTAATTTCGCTTTTTTGAGTTAGTGCAATTTGTATTGCGTTTTACGAATGTGTTTTTGTATTGTTACTACAGTGTAATTACTTTTAAAAACTAGAATCATTTAGTACAACGTGTAAGTCGTTTCGTGTAATATTAATAAAAGTATGAAGTAGACATTTACATTTTGTACTAACTTGAATGTATTTGTGGGGGTTTAGTCTGGAATTATTATTAACAAAATCAGTTTTAAAATATTCAGTATTATTTACAAAACACTTGTCAGCAGTCAACTTATTCATTTGTGAAACATTAAATACAATTTGTCATACTCTTTAACATATAAAAGCTCAGAGGTTAAATAATCTGACAGCGATTAAAAAAAGCCACTATCACAGCTCTAAATCTTGTATAATCCTCACAGCTTCACATTAATTTTTTTGTATTCATTAATTATTTTTTATTTTGGCTGAAGTAATAGATTTTAAAAATGATATTCTGAAAACTTAGTTGATACTTGAAAAAATTTACTTGTGAATAATTACATTGTCCAAAGTTAAATCAATTATGAATGAATGTAACAAAATGAACAATTGTTGATTTTGTGTAAACTGTAAATTTAAATTGTTGAATAGCAGGGGGAATGAAGTTAATGAGGAAATCAACTAAAGGAAGTTACCAAAAGAACGTATCATTCAGCAAAAAGTAGATAAAATTATTGAAATTATTCATTTGATTATAGTAATTCCTAATTATTTCAATACATTTTGACTATTTAATTCCAGTACCAAAAATTATTTAAGATATTTTACAATGATCCAACAACTGAAAAAATGTTAATGATAAAATTCTATAACAATTCTGGGATATCTAGTATCATAAGGAAAAAAATCACATTTCAAACAATTAAAAATATTGATACATTGATTAGTGAATTTGATCGACACAAGTTAAAAATTTAGACAGACCAGCATTATTAAGAATATTATGTCATTTACAATTAACTCTTTTCCGCGCCTCTGGAAGCATTTTAAAAATACCTGAAATAAGGATCACCATAATATGTAATTATCTAATCTACCAAAGAAATATATCAACATTATATCTAAATCTTAAATGAAATTATTGCAAAAAACTGTTTTTATAATGTTTTTGCAATCATTTCACAAATATTCCAATTTGAGGGTATTTGATGATAAACGTATATACAGGGTGTAAACAAGTTAAAGATCAGGATAAAAACTATTTAAATAGTTTTAGAAACACAAACGCTCTATTTTAACCGTTTGATTATTCAGAAACATATTGATTACTAAATTCATCTTATTTCTTTTAGATATAACTGATAACTCTTTTTTATGTTATAGGACTTTTTAATGTATTTTGACCAAAAATTTAATTCTTTAAACTATTTGCACTCATTCTCCCACCCTGTATATAACACTTTAGTCTCTGTGCAATAAATAGACGAATTGTATTAATGTTTCACTTACACTGTGGCTTATTCTCACAGATTTTTTGTCAACAAAGGTCAACAGGCAATTGCTACATAGTGATTGGAAATGCTTTCTCAGAAAACTTTATATTCCAGTTAGTTTTATATAATAATTTTCATCACCACCATAAACTGCAAATGATTGATGAAATTTAAAAGCATTTTGCTTATCTATGTCACAAACAGGAAATTTTATTCGAGGCGCTCATCACTAGAACCGACTATGTGGCGCTTTAATTTTATATTAAAATTTGAAACCATATTAGACAATTTGTTAGATATCATTTTATTTTACATTTTGTTTCTAAAGTACTTGTACAAATAATGAAAAATCATCCTTGTTCATTTCTGATTCTGATTTACTTAATTTCTTGGTTATTGGTTATTATCAAATTTCGTATAGTTCAACTTGGCTATTTAATATTTTAGACTGTTAACAACATTTTTTTTTATTTTCATATGTTCACTCTATGTAGGTATGTGTGTTAAATACCTATACAGTAAATTATCTAGTGATAAAAAATAGAGGTTAATTCAATACAGAATTTAAACGTTGATAATAATGTTGATAATTAAAGAAGAATTTGTTATCAGTGACACTCTTAATGGAAACTACCCACATAAAAGAAATAATTTACTCTGATAGGTATTCAAATTATCGAAAAATTATTCATCCAAGCAAGCCTTGACTTGAAAAATTATACAGTTGAGAAAAAGCAATTCAAAGGTAAAACAATCCATTCAACCACAAAAAAATATGAAAAACTTGACGACTTTTTATCCAGACCCCTTATTTATGTAGCACTCTAGTCTAATTTTAACACTAAAACGAATCTGGCTGCTAAAACTATGTTTTCATTCTAATTGGTTGTGTGAGAATGATTTTAGTTGAAATATAATTATTTGAGTATTTGATCTGTTATTAGGAAAAAATGGTGAGCTATCGATTGAAACGGCTCAATTAGTAATTATACTTTGCTTTAGTTGTATTATTGATAGTTTTGTATTCTGTTAATATGCAGATTATGCGACAATAGTTAATTTATGTACATACTATATTAATGTAATGTTTTAAATATTAATAACTTCACTTCATCATTGTTTTCCTTAAGCATTGTAAAACGAAAACAATATTTACGTAAATTGTGAACACAGTTGCAAATAAATAAATGTATCTTTGTAAATAATGTTCCTATTCATTATTTAATTTCCTGTTTTCACAAATAAAGTCACTGAGATTAGCACGATCACATGACAAACAAACACCAATAAGGATACATCAATTACTTATAGAGGGGGGTAATTCTTTGGTTTATTTTACGATAAAAATTCATGTATTTCCGCAAACGTTTTATTATCGATTTACAGGGTGTTAAAAGGTTTTTTCTGAAATTTGTAATCTAACTCCAGAAATTATATATTTTGGATTTTGGGGGTGGGGGTAATCAGCAGGTTTTTAGTCTAGATGTGAGCAAATCAGAAATTTTATGTTCATATAGAAATGTCCGTTTAATACACTAAGAGTAAGTACTAACTAAAACCGCTGCGTCTTGATGACGCCGCCCCTTAGCTCATCATTAAGTATTCCAAATAATTATGAGAATATACATGGAGATATCTTTTCAGGGGTCACACTCCCTTTTCTCGCCATAAACTCTCTTATTTTCTGTTTTATTTGCAATTTTATTGGATCTGAAATCGTTATCGAGAAGAATAAAATAAAAAAAACATTTTCTGTAGTTTGTCAGTTATTTGAAAAAATCTAGCCGTTTTGTACCAATGATTCATAATGCACTAATAAGTCTAAATAATAAGCATAACAAAGAAACTATGTTTCGACCATTGAAGCTGTGAAAGCTGCATCAAGTGACTTTAATCCAGTAGACCATGCTCATGTCTTTAAATGCTTCACAGTTGACTCATACATGCATCCACCCGTATTTTATAGTAGACTTATGACTTTGGATGCTATTTTGTTCTTATTCATTTTGACACTTCATATTTAAAATAGTAACTTAATTAAGATTTAAATACTCATTATAATTTTATAAATATGCCAATTTGTCTAAATTATGAAATCTCATTTCTATACTTCTATATATGAACCAATATTCCAATAAAATAGGGACATTTAATACGAATACTGCTGATGCAGATTTACTATATAGATACTGGTAGTACAATACAAATTGAAGAAGATGTTCTAAGTAAGGGAATAGAATCCATTAAGTATGTTTTAAGGAATGGACCAACTGATATAAATAATTTTAATTGGCCAATGTTATTCTCGGACAATTCCTTTAAAAAATATATAATTTCCAAGTGGTATGCAAAAGTATTTTCATGTTAATTCGTTTATTAGATTAGTAGAAAATAAATAGGTGAAATTGATTGTATATGTTAAGTGCGTTTGTTTATGTAGGGTGTCACATAATGCAGTGCAGATATTTTGGCAGGTGATTGTACTGGAGGATGAAATATAGAGCCTTAATAAGTATGTATCTATCTTATATACTTAAAACACCTATTAGATTATGAAATTTTTGAAAAATTTCAATACGTCTGGCAACATTTTGAATGGGGGGCAGCTTCTGGTAAAAGACTTTTTCTGTTTGATTTGGTATAAACTATTTCCACCTAAAATATATGCACTCAAACTATGTACACAGTCTTATACAGAATTATACAGGGCATTAAAATTAATCCAATCTGCAGTTTAAACATAGAGACATTACTTTCTTTTGCGTTTTTGACTAAAAGATTTTCTCGATTTAGCGTTGAACTCACTGACCTTGAAGCTCTCCAAGCAATGGACGAAAAAATAGTGCACATAACTGCCGATTAAATGGATGGATAGGATTATACTGCTCTAAACATGTTAACAAAACAAACTAAATATTTTCACAAAATCTGGGATGACTTTGTTTGAGAGAACTTATATTTTTTCACTTAAGCAAAGAAAATATTAAAAATAATATTAAAACTAGATCAATTCAGTTTGTACTAATGTACTCAATACTGAACTTGCAGATTGAATATTTGGAAGTAAACGGAATTATCACGTATTTTATCTCACCATTAAGGTGGAAACACATTATCGTTATATTATCATAGTACACTATGGTCACGTGACCATAGTGTACTTCTAGCTGATTTAAAAGCATGCGTAAATTGTATTGCAGATATTTCGAGTGTGCCGTAACATGCCGTAATAGCATGTGAACAACTCACGTGACGTGACGATAATGTGTTTCCACCTGTACTTGCTATCGTTTAAATAACTAAAATCTACTAGTATTCAAAAAGTAAAAAGATGAGCTTTCTTACAACACTAAATATTATTAATCACTCAAAGCAGTTTAATTTATTGAAACTGATCAATGAATTGATACGTTCTCTTTTTTCAAGGCATATAATAGGAGTGGGCCTTCTCCTAACAGAATTAGGAAATGGTTTTGCATTTGAGTTCCATCCTCATTTTTTGCGATTTTCATATTGTTCGCAATTTATTTACAACCGAGAAGTATATAAAATCATCGGTATTGCATTCAACAAAACCATTGGATTGAAGAAACGCTCTTTCTTAAAAAATAACAACATTAAAAAGCTATGAAACATAGGTTACAATAGCATCGCGTTGGGTGTTTAATCGCATAAAATGTAGAAATATTTTTTCAGATTCTGAGGTTCAATATCTTTGATATGACCTACCGGGCCTGTTTCATAATCATAATCAACTCGTAACTTGTAGAATTTGCAACATCAAATCAAGTTACAACTTGTAAAATCCACAAAGCTATTGAATGATTTGTAATTTGTGGTAAAATCCAAAATATTAGTAGAGCACAGATCATGCAAAAAAGAGAGAGTAGCGCACCTAACATGCGCAACTATTGGCGAATATATCAAATAATGACGTTTATACAATGACAATAAATAATGTTTTTAGATGTTATCTTTAAGTTGATAACAATGAAATAAAAATTCAATATAGAAATATTATAACACGTAAATACTTAATTCGATTCTCATTATATCTATCAAAGAATATATGTTGGACAAACTTTACTCCTAAACCCATCGCCTAACTGGTCGAATATATAGAAATATTAACAAGGTAGGCCTTCCCAATTTAATTTCTCTTCTACTACTTGACGTAAAAAGTTTAAATCAAAGGTCATGTTATTCTGATTCAAAATAATAGAACTACGTACCTAATCCACAAATATAATTATATTAAACTCCATTAAAAGATGTGCACAATAACAAAAACAATTAATTAGTGGCTTAATTACTAATATGTAATAGTAATTATCAAAATATTTATATCTTCACGTAAAATGTAGTTTTATTTACTGCTTAAATGACCTTTTGTAAAACTCAGTTAAGACGTTTATGATCTGACACTTACCGGTGAGAAGATAATTCGGCAAACGAATATGCCGTTTTCCTGCATGTAAAACACTGAAATAACACTTTATTATTGTTTTTTTACAATTACACAAAATAATCACTGATTTCAAAAAAGGTTCAACCACAAAACACTAAAAATTATCAATTACGAAGTTAACCTCAAATCAAAATGTAAATAAGCAAACTTGTACTATTGCCTTCTGGATATAAACGGCGTAAAGCAGCGGTCGTCACACTTTACTAGCCAAGGGCCACACATGACAATGTGAGTACCAGGGCCGGGCTGCAGAGTATGTGAAGGAGCTTCAAGAGCCTTTGCACACTTATCCATACTAGTCCATACTAATCTTATAAATGCGAAAGTTGGTCTGTCTGTCTGTGTGTTACCTCTCTACGCTTAAACCACTGGACTGTATGGAGATAGTTTGAGTTCCGGGGAAGGACATAGGATAATTTTTATCCCGGGAATAACTATTACATAATATGTAGGTATTCAGCTCTTTTCATTATTCACTTCGCACTAGCGTGCGCGACGTCGTTCGTGTGGGAGTTAATAAAAAAAGTAGGTACTCATATATATTATTAATTACAATATTTATTAGAAAAAGATAATTGAATTTATAAACATATGTAAGTAAGGAATGATTTATTAAAAAGTTCAACATGGTAATCAAAAATACCTATGTTTTATAATTAGGAATTATGGTGTTGAACTTTTTTAATTATTTCTTGTATATTGGCATCTTTTGGACTACATGCGATCCTCATTGTGTCTTCTAAATGAGTGGAAAGACGATTACGGTATTTATTTTTCAAGAAGCTCATTTTCGAAAATGAAGCTTCACAGAGGTATGTTGAAGAAAATATGGTTAAAACGAATTGTGCGCAGTCTTGCAACGATTTATACTTGCTAGGGGCATTTTTCCAAAATTCATTGTACTCCTGCTCTTCACGGTACTCAATGAAACTAGCTTTTAGCTGCGTGTCGTGTTTTAGGTCAATGATTTCATTCATCAACTGTGTTTTAGAAAATCCAAACTGACAAAATAATTTCATATCTTCGTTTTGAACGTGCCACGGATTTTCCACAAGTATAAAGCAGTTCTTAATCTCTCGCACATCGTCAAATCTATTTTGTATTTCTCTCAGATATTCTTTCAAATAGGATATCAAGTCTTGATCAATAGTACTGTCGGGAATAGAAACTTCGGATTGCAGAGCAGCAACAGTTGGAAAATTTGAAAAATCTCCTGCTTCGAGTTCGTTTATATATAATCGCAGTTTGTCTTCAAATGCAAAAACTTTATTTGTCATTTGCCCAATTATTTTGTTAGGTCCTTGTATGTCTAAATTAAGACTATTGAATTTCATAGTGATATCGGTCAAAAAAGCCGCAAGTGTCCACCAGTCATTTTGTTGTAGTTTGCCACTTTGTTGCAAAAAAAAAGTATTATTTCGTGTTTCAGATGAAAGAACCGTTCTAATACTCTTCCCTTGCTTAACCATCTGACGGCTGTATGTAAGATAACATCGTCATAATTAGCTTGTAATTCTTCAAGAAGGTCTTTGAATTTTCGATGATTAAGTTCGCGGGCGCGAATAAAATTTATAATGTTTACAATCGTATTCATCACGTCTTTTAACATGTTATTCGAAATTTTACATGCCAAAGTTTCTTGATTCAGCAAGCAATGAATGGGCAATAAATTAGGTAAATTCCATTCCTTCTTCATTAAAGCAATCAAACCATTATTTGTACCCACCATTGACGGACAACCATCGGTACACACTGATATCAACTTATTTACGGGTATTCCGTGTTTTTCTACAGTCTTTTAGAACTTCCATAAAATCACAACCTCTCGTATGACTCTTCATGGTAATCACAGCTAAGAAGTCTTCTTCTATGATTCCGTCCATTGTACAGTACCGAACAAATAATGAGCATTGAGACATAGAAGTTATATCCGTACTGGAATCGCAAGCAAGACTAAAGTATTTGCAGTTTTTCAGTTTGTCAATTACTGCCTCAAATAAATTTTTCGAAATATCTTCAACACGGCGGCGACAGGTGGATTCAGAAAGTGTAAGCTTGTTTACTTGTGCCATTATTTGTTTACTATTTGAAACATTTTGAAATAACGTTTGAGAAACAGTTATCATGCACTCTTTCATCAACTCAGCATCAGTAAAGGGTTTCATGCGTTTTGCAAGAATGTTACACACTTGGTATGATGCTTTTGTAATAGCCTCATTTTGCCCAACTGCTGTCGTCATTAGGTTTTGTTGACGATGAATTGACGATTTCAAATGAATTATTTTATTCTTTCTTTCAATCGTTTCTAAAGGGTAGGCTTCGGTAAATGAACTATGCTTACTTGTGTAGTGGCGAAATAAATTGTATCGCTTAATTCCGACGACAGTTTCCCGGCATATTAAACAAATAGCAGTACCTTCCTTATATCCACTTATAAAACAAAATTCTTCCTCCCATTTTTCTTGAAAACTCCTATTTTCGTCAGTTATCTTCCTTTTAGTAGCACATTTAGATGATACTCCCGCCATTATAGGTAGGTACATAGAATAAATACCGCGAGCGCATTCGATGAAAGAAGAAACGTCCAGTTTTGTGCGTGCGTTAAAACAAATGAAATAGATCACGCGCGGCTCGTGTCGCTCTCGATTCCAGTGCGGTGTGCCGGTGCAGGGGTGTAGATATCAGCACGAGCGGCGCGGCGAGCAAGGAGCGCAGGTCAGCGCACCCGTATTATGAGCGACGCGACGCGTGTGTGCGGGAGACTATCGTATCGTCAGTTCGTCATTCGCTAGTAACCGTCGCCGAATTCGAACATAAAGTCGGATATTGATTTTGTTTATGATTATGACATGTAGGTATAATTGACTATTAATGCAATTTACTTTGCCGCGGGCCGCACAAATAACGCGGGCCGCAATTTGACGACCACGGGCGTAAAGTATCGCATTTCAGAGGTCAGTAAAGTTAGCACCGCCATTTTACAGAAATTCAAATTAAAACATATGGGAATTACGAGCTATTTAGGAGCTCTTGATTTTTACCTAAATTGATTTTTGAGCTCAATATTTACTATGGAAAAAGTGCAAAAAACTATTGGCGGTGCTAACTTTACGTAAAAAAATAAACAAAAAAAATTTGTGAAGCGTCTCAAATTAGGAGCTATTTACGAGCTTTCAATTAACGTATTGAACGTCATCCCCTAAATTTGTCTAAGGGGCAAAAACAAAAACCACCCCCGAAAAAATATTGTATTTTAATTTTAAATTTAAAATATATTAGAATTATCTACGATTTACGAGCTCTTTTCTGGTGTAATGCACATAAACATCTAAAACAACCTCCCAAGTATGCAGTTTTTTCGAATTTTATGATTAATAAATTTTGAAAAATACCAGCATGATCAACGATATACGAGCTTTCCAACGGTATATTACACGACAACATTCAAATTACTGGAAGGGGTGCAAACCACCCCCAATTATGCAGGTTTTTAAAATTTCATGATTTATAAATTTTGAAAAATACCAGCATGATCTACGATTTACGAGCTTTCCAACAGTATATTACACGACTACATTCAAATTACGGGAAGGGGTGCAAACCACCCCCCATTTATGCAGGTTTTTCAAATTTTATGATTTATAAATTTTGAAAAATATTACCATGATCTACGATTTAAAATACTGCATTAAAATTTTTGCAAAGGGTGCAAACAACCCCCTTAATTTCCCATAATATAGACATTATGTGATTTTGTTTATTTTCAAAACTGACAGCCTAATCTACGATTTAGAAGCTCTTCAAAGATATATAACACTTACTTTCAAATTATTGTAACGAATGCAAACAACCCCCAAATTATGCAATTTTTTCCAAATTTGTAGTTCTTAAATTTAGAAAACTAGCAACATAAATTATGATGTAGAACCTCTTCAATGATACATTGGAGGACCACTTCAAAATCACCTGAAAGGTGCAAGTAACTATCTAAATTACTAATTATTTCAAACTGTCAGAGTTTTGAAATGGATGAAAATAATAAATATTATCCTTACTACGGCAAAGGTTTTAGAAATCTAGATTTTACAAATTGTGATTTAAAAACTTGGTAATGGTGTAAGGTGTAATTATCTACGATGTATAAGCTTTCCAACAATATGTTAAAAAACGACTACTGTTGGTAGACATTGTTCGGATAAATAATTGTATTATGAATTATGATCTTTTAATTAAGTATTGAATCTAACGAAAAATTGTAACCATCTTTATGGACCACGTGTTGTTACCGTTTCTTCTGGTTTTTTATTCAACTCGATTCTTCTTCAAAATCTGTTGTTCGAAGTTTTAATAATTACCTCAAGTTTTTTGTTTCTAATAGAAATAGCAATATTTTTATGTATTACGAAATGCACAGATTAATTCCAGTCGGCATTTTTCAACCAACCTTCGCCAAACGAGTCATAACAACGTTAAGAAAATATAAGTCAAATAATATTCTTATTTTTGTCTAACCTTTACCATTTGAAAATGGGCTGAATCTATAATCTATACAAGAAATATAAAACAGGAGTTTGGTATCTGAGAGGGCAATGTATTTCGTTATTATTCTTTCAACTATTATTTTTGTACCCACAATAATCAAATTATTCATAGCAAACCAAAAATACAAATAGGAAGACATAAAAGATCAAAGAATTAAACAAATGTGTTGTCTCGCCATTTAGGTGCCAATATTCCTACCTGTAACTAATAACTCAGTAAAATTTCCATAGATGGACAATTTCACATTTGAAATTACTGGTTAATGTCATAAAATATATTAGAATTTTTTGTTAAAATGTTTATTGATACTACTTCAATATACCTACTTATTGAGAGAATTTCAACGTACTTGAATTTCAAAAAGAAATGTTCTTAAATCAAATGATAGCGATTAATTGTATAATGAAGTATATTATATATGAGTTTGAAGGCAAAGGACGAGTACAGAGTGGCGTATATTACTTATGTGATTCAAGAATTTAAGTAACCCCTGCAATAGAAAATACCACATTACGAATTTTTTACTGCTTTAATAAAATATATTGCCTCGAATAGAAACAGTGGCAACAATCAAATATTAGATAACAATTATCAGAGAACTGTTTCCAATATATTCACATAATCAGTGTATTCAAATTTATTTTTTCATGCTACAGAAAAGGCCATTACAAACAGCGGCAAGAAGGCTTTTTCGAATGTTTCATCAAAATCTAAAATGAAAATTCTTTTATAGGCCAAAAATAACGTTTTAAATTTAGATATTTGAAAATGGACTAAAATAATTATGTAAAAATATTGGGGATGGACTAATAAGATGGTAATATATTTTTCATTACTGAGTATCCTTATTGGCAAAACTACATTACTGGTGTACAAACCGCATAATGAATGAATTAATTGAGAAACAATATTTTTTGAGTTAATCCAACATTGAAAAAATTTAGTTTCCTTGAGGATCAAAAGACAAGTTCTTGTTTTTGTATAGGAACTTACAATCTTATTATAATTTGAAAAAAACCGCACAATTGAGGGGTGGTTTGCACCCCTTCCAGTAATTTGAATGTAGTCGTGTAACATACCGCTGGAAAGCTCGTAAATCGTAGATCATGCTGGTAATTTTTAAAATTTATAAATAATAAAATTTGAAAAAACTGCATAATTGGGGGGTGGTTTGCACCCCTTCCAGTAATTTGAATGTTGTCGTGCAATATACCGTTGGAAAGCTCGTAAATCGTAGATTATGCTGGTATTTTTCAAAATTTATTAATAATAAAATTTGAAAAAAACTGCATTATTGGGGGGGGGTGGTTTGCACCCCTTCCAGTAATTTGAATGTTGTCGTGTAATACACCGTTAGAAAGCTCGTAAATCGTAGATCATGCTGGTATTTTTCAAAATTTATTAATCATAAAATTCGAAAAAACTCATACTTGGGGGTTGTTTTCACCCTTTGGACATTTTTAGATGTTTATGTCTATTACACCAGGAAAGAGCTCGTAAATCGTAGATAATTTTAATAGATTTTAGATTTAAAATTAAAA
>JAVLUE010000307.1:0-95372 GCA_034190945.1 Octodonta nipae | reverse complement strand
TTCATGTAAGATTTACAAAATTTAAAATTTACAACAAAAAATTACACTTTGTTCTTCACATGATCTCTGATCATCTAGTTCATTTTAATCCAGAATCATAGGACCAAAGTTTTTTTTTTACTAGTTTCTAGTCCTGGATGGCTATGGAAGCCATGAGACAGAATCCGAAACAAAAAACCCCCATTCATGGAAAAAAATGAAGAGATCATTTCATGGGAAGAATTTAAACATATTTTAAAATTTACAAAAAAATTACAATTTTATCTCCCATATTTTTTTGAGCACATTTCATTAATCCGTGAATATAGGAGAAAAATGTTTTTTTTTTTACTAGTTCTGTCCCTGAGGCATAGAAGCCATGAACAGCATCCGAAACAAAAAAACCCATTCATGGAAAAAATGAAGAGATCATTTCATGGGAAGAATTTACAAAAAATTTTTACAAAAAAAATTACAATTTTATAATCTTCTGATCACTTCATTTATTTGAATATAGGGTTTTTCTGATGGCATAGAAGCCACAGAATCCCATTCATGGAAAAAAATTTTCAATCGTACAAAAAATTTTTATAGAAAAAAAACGATTAACTTGCTAGATTATGTGGATCAGTACATTTAGATTTCCATCTTATTATCTAAGCATAATTGATTAAATTTGACTTTTGTCTTGGCATAGAAGTTTTTACTTTTTAAAACAAAAAGGCTCAGCCAATTTTTTGGACTGATAAGACGGTCGTTTGAAAGTTTCAAGTTTTTAGAGACATTAGAATGTTAGTACACCATAAACACAAACTTCATGAACTAAATGTTAATTTTTCAAATGCCACATCTTATTCAAAAAAATGGGTTTATAAAGCAAAATCATATTTTTTTATGATTTTTTAAATAACAAATTAGGGGCTTTCAATAGATTGGAATAAAAGCTATTGAAAGTCTCAAATAAACCTGTGTTTACTAGGAAAAATATTCTACGCTTTTGAAAAAAAAACCATTTTTAGAATGTTTTGAAAAAAATGTTTCTTGTGACTCACCATGAAGCTACCATTTCGCGTGAGCACACTTTCACAATAAAGCAATACAAAACTTGAAATAACATTCACACATCATAGCTTTGATAAAAACTTTGACTCAGATCAATTAAAAAATCACTCGATGTGATCAAAGTTCAAAGATTGGTTTCGATGAAGCACATATTAGTCATTCACTGTGACTGCCATCCATGAAAGTTTTTCACTTATAGAAAAGTCATTTTTCAATGTAAACTAGTCATAGAATATTCATCAAATAAAAATTGACTGGAAATGATTCAAGTTCAAAAAACGATGAAAAACATTTTCACTGTATAGGAAAGCAAAAAAGTTTTTCAGTGAGAAAATCATGCGTCAATCTAAACTATTTATGGAATATTCATCCAAATTAAAGGTGATAGTCATGACAACACAAAGAATACTCATTTTGACTTTTTTTTTAACTCTTATCAAACGCGATTTTTTTGCTTGATTTTGACCTAGCGTTATTTTAACACCTATCGGCGAGAAGCGTATTATTACGTTCTTCAGAGGCTGGTGTTGCAATGCGTTGATCGGTAGAGTACTTTGACCGTACTCAACGTACGTTTACTCGTACGTAAACAAAAAAATACGAAAATCAAAACTTGAGAAAAAATATTAAAATTTTTACATGCTTTGTTTTTATAATAAACTCAAAAAACAAGCATCATTTTTTAATTGAAAGTTCGTTTCAACACAATCTCTTAATCGTGTTTACACGTTATACAACCACAGCGTAAAATTATTTTTGTCACCCATGTGTGCCATAGGACCGAGAATCGTTGAATTTTTAAAAGAACTTTTATAGCATAAGTTATAATCAGTAATTATAATTTATTATGTTTCAACTATAATTGTCTATAGAAAAAAAACCCAGGCCTACAGTTTTCAAGTTCTGAAAAAGAATAATATGAACACAAGGCGACAACCGAATTGGAGAAGGAAGAGATGTTTAGCGACAATCAATTTGTGCTAATGATACTTAAAATTATTTGTTAGTTTGATGAGTGTGTCAAAACAGACTTGAGGGCGCAAAATTATGCGAATATCTCACTGAAAATCTATCTACTGTGATGCTTTCTATAGAGAATGAAAAAGAAACGCAAACTTAAATTTGAAAATTTTTGTGAATTAAAAAAACTTGCTTTGATTTCAGAAATATGGAACAAGTTTATTAAAAATTGTCAAGCTTGCTATCAACCAAGGCAAAATACAACTGTTGATGAACAATTATTTGTTTAAATTGTACCAATAGTCAATAAATTTTTTTATTCTAAGTAAAATTTTTTTGGTTACTACTTTCTAAGATCTTGTTGTATAACTGTAAATAATAAGAAATTTTAAAAATTTAAGCCAATTTTTTTACATACATTTGTATTAGTTTAAAAAAACGCCGTTTTTATATTCAACGCCTCGATTTTCTTGTGCATTAAGCCGAGCTTCTCTTTTAAACTTTTTTTCTTAGATAAGTCGGGGCTTATCAGCAAGAATGTAGGGTAATTTGAAAAAAGCCGCATCAATAAAAATCAATAGACATTAGGTAAAAAAAACTGTGACTTTGAACAATCAAATAAACTGATTCCGCACCGTTACTGCAAAGATTTAAGCGTCTTAAATAAATTTTGAATTGGACAACTCTAAATATAAAGCGTGAAAAAAATTAAATTACAAATTAATGGATTTTATTGTAAAAACTCACATGATTGATGGTCAATTACTTGTTAGTCATCTAATTAACTCGGCAAACTAACAAGAATATTTCTTTTTTATAAAAACTTGATTAGTTTATTTTTTTATTTTAGAATGAAAAAATAGATTTTATTTTTGTTAATAGAAAACGCGACGCTTTTTAATGATCATTGTGTTTCGATGTACAGGGCAGGCGCTGTATGGTTTTGATTAGCTGCTAGCAAATTGATGCCATGCATGAATTGTTGCTAGCACCAAAACATTGTTGTGAGCGTACCGGATAAATATCCTTTCCTTCCTCTTATTTTTTTGGCAGAAAGAAAACAATTCAAAATTTTTATTTTAATCACTCAATCAATTAGTTGATTTAAACTAAAAAATGTCAGCTAGCAATCAAGAACGTACTTTTATCATGATCAAGCCAGATGGTGTGCAACGTGGTTTAGTTGGAGAAATCATTAAACGTTTTGAAACCAAAGGATTCAGATTGGTGGCTTTAAAGTTTCAGCAAGCCTCAGATGAATTGCTGAAAACACATTATCAAGATCTAGCTTCACGTCCTTTTTTCCCTGGCTTGATTGAATATATGAAAATGGGCCCAGTTGTTCCAATGGTTTGGGAAGGCCTGAATGTGGTCAAAACCGGGCGTGTTATGTTGGGAGAAACAAATCCAGCTGACTCGAAACCCGGAACTATTCGCGGAGATCTTTGTATTCAAACAGGACGGTAAGATTTTTAAATTATGAAATCATTAATTATTCAATCACTTTTAGCAACATAATTCATGGAAGCGATTCGGTGGAAACTGCTAAACGTGAAATAGCTCTTTGGTTTAAAAATGAAGAATTGGTTGATTTCAAACAAAGTCAATACGGATGGATTTACGAAAATTAATTCATGTTGAGTTTCCTAACTGAAAGAATTTTATTTTAAACAAATTTTCTTCTAAATAAAATGAAGTAGCAAAATAATCACAGCTTGATTTTTGACCAATAAACCAAAAACCTAGAAACAACCAGCATATTTGAATGATTCGCGCTTTTTGTAGCACGAAAAACATAGGCACGAGTTAGATCTGCAATGGGTTTATTTTTCAATCAAACGCAGTTTAACACATTGCAAGTAAAACTCAACAAAAACGATTTATTTGAAATTTATGACCAGATATCGAAAGTAGTATCGTAAGTATGTTTGAAGTCTGATTTTGAAAGTATGCTGAACATATGTCGAAAAATTTGGTCAACTTTTTTTAGAACAGCATAAAGCCGATGGTTTGGTGATCAAACGAATGGATTAGCAATGCTCTCATTATCTTTAACCAAAGTGATTGAATTCTGTGAGAAGAAAAGAAATAGTGGTGACTAGCAATCATAAAATACAACTTGTACCCAAAGATAGAAAACAGAACTTTGAACATTATGACAGTATAACAAAAACAACAAAAAACAGAAACAACAAAACAAATTTGCAAATGCAAAATGCCAAGACTAGAAATTTAGTAATCAGGTTGAAAAAATTGAGTTTTTTGGAATGTTAATTCGATCAAGAAGATGACTTGAAAAATTCATCTTCAAAAGGATCCACTTCATTCAGCTGTTGGAAAATATTTGATTCCAGACATATATTTGTTCCCTGTTGTTGATTATTCCGATCTGTTTGTGCAAACAATATTTTTTCATCAGAGTTTTTATTGTTGACTTCTGTTTTTATTTTCTTTTCGATTGTCATAATGAAGAGATTGATCAGTCATTTGAACCGAACTAGAAGAAATTCGTTTGACGGTATCAAATGCTGAACTGGTTCGATCGAATGGCATGTTTCGAAAATCATCATCTTCATTATGATCAAAAAAATACTTTTGATTTTTTGTGTTGAGTTGCTGTTGTCGCTGCTCACGGTTCACTGCATGCCAATCATCAAACTTTTGGACAGGATTCAGAGCTGCGGCCATATTTGCTGGACTCGGTGATAATGAAAGTGTGCTAAAAGTCATCGTGGTTGTCGAAGTGGTAACACAACTCAATGTAGAATAGCCACTGCTTGCGCTACTATTGCTACTGATGCTATTATGTTGATGAATGTTATTAACATTTAAATTTGAGTTGGGATTCCCTGAACATTTGAGCGTACAAGAATTAGGTTGCATCAATGGAGAGTAATGAGAGCTGTTGGCCTGATTGTATTGATCAAACACAACTTGGGGTTGTCCTGTTTCAGTATGCTTATATTTCATTATCATTTTCTCCATATTTTCATTGAAATTGCTCAATCCTTGTGGTGAACTGGGATGCTCTTGATCAGTAACAGCATCTTGAAAATTTCGCTTATCCGAATCAACATCTTTTTGGTTTTCATTTAAGACAAATTGATAATTGGTATTTGCATGAATCAATGATGAATGAACAGAATTTCTTGAATCATAAGATAGGGGAGAAGGAGGAAAATAATTAGGAATTGCAGAGTTTTTTGCGCAAGTTTTTAAAGTTTCAGGCATTGAAGCTGAAGAATTGGCTCGAGTAACAAGAACTCGTGGTTCTAAAGGTGAAACTGACGATTCGGACGATATTCTTCGCTGAGGATTTGGTAATGGAGGTGTTATTTGCAGGCATGTATAAAATGAATTTACACTAGCTGAGCTACCTTCTCCGATAAGTGGCGGAGTGGAGGATGCTGAATCAGACTTTGAAAATAACAGAGAATGATGTTGCCTTTGGCGAGAGCCATGATTTGAAGCAGGACCATGACCACTCGCACTATAATACGGCTCGTTAGAATTCCAACTTTCATTAGCTGGGCTATTATTGATAAACCCGTAGGGATTTTCTGGATAAGGCCCATGAAATTGCCGCTTGTTGTGAAACCCATAAATATCATAAACATGTGGAGTTGGTATCGAATGTAAATAATGCATTGGATGGGGCGGAGGGTACTCAGGACGTCCGTAAATTGGTGGCTCTTGACTAACATGCCAAGGTTCAGGATAGGCAGAAGTCCAATAACGGCGTCCATCCGAATACGCTTCCATCGAAAAAGGCGCAAAAAACTGATGAGGATAATATGGAGCCGAATAGTAAGGAGTTGACATTGAAGGTGGTATTGAAGAACCATGATGTGAATAATGAGATAAAGGCATTCTATTTCCATCAAAATGATGTTGCAGTGGCGGAGGAAGTGATGGTGGCGTTGAAGTTATAATTTGACGACTATTGTTAACTTTGGTCGTTTGCCTTGGTGGAATGACGGGAGGGATTGTTGTCGAGACAGTGTTGTTGATTGACTGTCTCGGCTGAACAACATCAATTGTTGGCTTTGATTCAGTGAAGTTGTTTGATGATGAAACAAGTGTCGAATTTTCTAAAACTTTTTCGAGATAATTTTTTGATGAATCCCCTAAAACAACATCACTATCAACTTGACTAAAGTGTTTCAACAAAGGTGTTTCAACTCGATCTGAGTCGTGGTTTGATGTATTAGTATTTGCTATTAAAGAGATGGAAGATGTTTCAGAAAAATTCTGATTAGAATTTTTTTCTTTTTTATCGTTTTGTTCAGATTTTTCAATGTTTAAAGTTTCATTAAATTTTTCTTCCAAGTTATCAATCTTATTGAAACAATCTTTCTGATTGTAATTGTCAAGTTCAATGTAGCTCAGAGAAGATTTGTTTGCTTGATCTGAAAAGCCAGCTATTGCGGTAATAGAACCGATTGATTTAGAAATAATTTCAGTGCTGTTGTCGGTGGTACAATTGACTGACAAAGGACTTTTTTCTTCATTGCTAGTATTGTTATTTAATATTGGTGACAATGATTCTGACATAGAAACACTCAATGGAGCCAACGAAGATTGGGAATCAGAAATTGAACCATGAAAAATCATTGGTTTGTTCGAATGAATAGGCGCCGATATTATTGAGCTAGATTTCAAGTTCAATGGTATATCAATAGAACTTTGTTTGATTGTTGAAGTTGATGATGCTTGAAGTGAGGGCTGTTGATGATGGAAAGAATTTGATGCCGAACACTGATCCAAAAAGATCAAGCAAAACAGAAATTCATTTATCAGCAAAAAAACAATAGATTAAAAAAGACAAAAGAAATGAATGCATGCAGCAATCAGCAAAACCCAAATAAAAATCAAATTAATACATCCATGAACAATTAATTATTAATTAAATAAATTTAAAACGTGCAAACAAGTATGAAATTTACATACGTTTCTAGATGAGAACAGAGATGAATTTGATGAATGCAAAGACGAAGCAGAGCCTCGGATTTTTACTTGAAGGCATTGGATATCGATTTAGATCCTACATTAAGATGAAAAAACTTAATTCAAAAATATTAAAGAATTTGAGATTTTACATAAGAACGAAATGAATTAGCAGAAGTTGGTTTATTTTTGGACAATGGGTCCAAATCTTCAAACAATGGAAACTCCGATTCAATTTTTGGCTGAATAGTTTGATTGTTAGAAGCATTAGATGATCGAGACGATAGATTGGACATTGAATCAAATTCTGCCAAAGGCGGTATCATCGGTTTGACCATTCCTCGGTATGGATGATAGTCTGGTGGTGTATTTTGTCGGCAATCATCCAAAGGTTTTACGCACCACCTGCTCTGGGGTGGCGGATAATGTTCAGGAGACGATGTCGTATAATTTGCGCTATAATCTTTACTTTCGTTTGTTTGATTAGTTGCAACTATTAACGGAGCTGCTGCAGACGAATAAACCGAGCTATTGACAGGAGGCAAAACCACGACACCATTAGCTCCATATGACAGAAGATTAGTACCTGATGATCCAGCCATCAAGTTTGTAAATGAAGACTGATTATTTGATTTATTCGAATCCCGAAACTTATTCGAAGCATTGTTGTTTGAAGTGAATTCTATTGAAAATTTTTTTAAATAAATATTAAAAAAATGTGAAAAAACAAATTTCAAACCTTGTTTGCCAATTCTGAGTGTTGTTGCTGATTGATTGCCGTGTTTTGCTTAACTGTAATATTACCGCTTTCATTTATTGAATCAAATATTGATGATGATATCAAATTTATATCCGAAAGAACAGCATACCTTCAATTCGTAAAAAATAGTTCAATCAACATTTTAATGAAAATAAACAAACTTGTCAGCAGAAGTTTGACTTGATGAAAGATCAGCAGTACTAACAAATGATGAACCAGAGCGTTCTGATGACAAAGTACCTAATGAAGCTGATAATGCCGGTACTGAGCCTGAGCCACACTCAGAGTTCTTAAAAATAGAACATATATAAAAAAAAAAAGTTTATAAAGTTCGAGTTACTATTTTCGTGTTTGAAGTTTTTGAAATTTGTGATTGAAGATTATTCACTAAACCAGATGAAAAACCTTTTGATGAAATGTCGGCTGTTGTCGAAGCTGATGAAAAAGATCTTCTCCTCCAAAAGCGTCGGAAAAAGGATCAATGCCATCAAAGTTAGATGAAGATATTGTAGTTGAAGAACAATTCATATTCGCCAGAGCTTGTCGAGCTTGTTGTTGATTGTGACCTGAAGTTCCGGCAACCAATGTAGCACTATCGCGTAGAGTTGATTGCCGGGCTGTTGAGTCAAGACCCAAACTAAATGTATCCGAAATAGATGAGACCGTATTCAAAGTGGAATCTCCGTGATGGCTTGAACTGATTGCTGATTTTTGCTGTTGACTGTTGTCATCATCAAAATTTGCCCAATCATGAGAATTTTTTGTTGTTTGAGTGTTGTTGACCTTGAATTTGAACAAAAAACTATAAAAAATCATTGATCAATCGGTTCAAAACTTTTACCTGCGTTTGAGAGTTATTTAATTCATTCAATAAAGAATCAGAATTTAATGTCAATTTAGAATGATCAAAATCTTTGGTTCCTGTTGAAAAACGGTTTCTTTGGAAAGCCAGCTGTTGCTGTCGATGATGTCTATTTGGGTGTTGTTCTATAGGAGGTGGTAATGTTGGTATTGGACCATTTAAATTTGAATTTTCTACTGAACGAATTCGAATTTTTTGTTTTCCAATAGTGCTTGAATTCAAAGTAGAACTTTCTTCTAAAACAGAATGATACAAATGTTCATCTTCGTTGATTTTATTTTCTGCAATGAAGAAGCCGCCGAAGATGACGAGGCTGCAGCAACTTCATCAGCATTCCGTTTACGTTTCAAAGTAATGGCAAATAGTTGACCTATAGTCGACATCACTATCATCGCTTCTTTTTTAGTCTAGAACAAAAATGATAAAACTTTCTTTTGTTTAATAAAAACTTTTTAAAAACCTTGATTCCGATGAATTGATGACCAGTTTGAGAATTGCCAAAAACGTAACCAAAAGCTCTTGTATCGGTTTCATCACGAGATATAAATGATATTTGAGGAACACTGTGATGAAACAATTGTTCATTACTAT
Source organism: Octodonta nipae (assembly GCA_034190945.1). Lineage (NCBI taxonomy): Eukaryota > Metazoa > Arthropoda > Insecta > Coleoptera > Chrysomelidae > Octodonta > Octodonta nipae. The sequence continues at coordinate 86,211 of JAVLUE010000307.1, read as the reverse complement.
TAAAATCATATATTTTGATTCCATCAAACGAGATGAACATGTTAATTTTTTTCTTATGGCCACCGAGAGCTTTTTGTATGATCTAAGCATAGAAATTGAGTTTAATTTTTTAAGACTTTTCAAATTAAAAATGAAACCTTAAGTTTTTTTAAAGATTGTTGACACATTTGTTCGCCTCTAGCTTCAGCCACGTATTCGTGTCCAATCAATTTACCTTGAAACATGACTCCATCACCATTGAATCGGTCTTCATTGAGTTCATTAACATGATGTGAACTACTTGATGGACTTGAAACATGCAGTTTGGATTCGTTCTCGAGTTCATGGTTTATATTGTTGTTATTGTTACTAGTGACAGCTGACTTTCGAGAAAACAAACCTTTTTTTTTTGCAACGTTCATGTTGAGAATTTTTATTTGGTTTGAATGATGACTAGATGGTGATATTTCATTCAAATTTTTTGATGATGACTGCCGAAAATCGTTCTGGATCGAGGAGCAGAATGATGATTTGTTTTTTTCAAGAAAAATACTCCATGAACCAGTTGATGCTGCGTCGAAACAGCTAGAAGAGCTAATTATTTCTTCATTTAATATTTTTGTATTCTCTGTTTGATCGAATATCTGCTTCTCATTTTGATTAGGAGAGAAAAATTCAAGTTTTATATCATCAGTGTTGAAAGGATCCGATTCGTTGGAGGTTGCATTTGAATCACATTTTTCCGATTCAATTGATTGCTTTTTTGCTGCAAACCAGCTTGAATTTGATTTTGTCGGATCAGCTGGAGGTATTGAAGAAAAACTCAAATCAAAGCTGGAACGAGATTGTGATAAAACTGTAGAATAATTGTCTCTATCATCCAAAGAATCAACATAACATTGAAACGAGTCGTCGATTAACTCAGATTGAAAAAATGAACTCAAGAAAGTTTCTTGATTTTTACTACTTGAAAGAGAATTTTTTACAACATCAAAAGCTAAAAAAAATAAAATTTTTTAATAAAAATTGATAAAAGATTCGGCAAAAACCACTAGAAAAAACATTAAATAAAGCAATAGAATTGCACTTACACAAAAAATGATCCATTTTAATTTAAAAATAGTATAGACTAGTCAAATTAATTAATCAAATTGAAACCATTTAAATGGATTTTTGAAAACAATTATTGAAAACGCCGATTGAACAAGAAAGTTTTCAGGAATTTTTTTCAATAAGCTAACCCTAAAAAACCAGACTATTGTATCATTTGATTAATTTTATTGTGTCTAAAAAAATGAATTGTGAATTATCTCGATTAGGCGTTTTTAAACATTTATCAAATGCGCATTGTGAGTTTCAACAAAACATTTCTCAACATTTTGATGAAATAATGAATAAAAAAAACGTCACTAACCTTTTATTGATTTGGTTTAGCGAAAAACGTTGCTCTTATCAAATTTAATACGTTGGTTGCTTGTCAAACAAATAAAAAATAATAGTGATCATCTGACCAAAGCTTCGTATACTGCTTTTGATTTAAAAATAAAAACTTTCAAAATTCAAAACCCAAATATTGCAGGATTTTGTTTAAACTAATAAACAAAAACGATGAAAAAGATTCTTAAATCATCATCTATAAATAAATCAAACTCATACACACAATGCAGAGCCACATTAAATAGTTTATGACGTTTCATTTGGAACTGAATTGAATTTATTATATAGCTAACCCAACCAAGCACTCAAGTCAACACGGATAGAAATATTCAACCTTTGGGTGATTTTCTTCCTAGTAATTACTATTTAAAAAAAAATTAAAATGTATTTTTTATTAAAATGAAAACGATAAAAAAACAACTTAAAAACTTGAATTTAAAAAATATTATGCTCACCTTGCGATTAATGGAAAAATCATTCGATTTCACCTTAACAATTACAACATTCTTTAGTGTCATCTATTGATTCTTTTCTCAACTTTCCACATAGAAGCACAAAATTTTTCAATTCTTTAAAGATGAATCTGTTTATAAAGAAGAGAATTCTTTTATTTGAAAATTAGAATAATTAATTGAGAATAGTTGAGATAGAATTTTTTTGTTTTTTTTTTTAAACAAAAATTTTATTTATTTGATAAAGAAAAATTTTACCTGAGACTGTATTTGATTACATTTAGACTGCCATCTAGCGATTAAATTAAAAGAAATCAATTGTTCGTTTGAAAATTATTCAAACAACAACCAAAATTGATTTAAAGCGATGCGTGCTTATTGCCTATTAAACTCAAACAACAAGAGAACAACAAGCACATTCCGGACAGAAGAACATAAATGTAGCGATTAAAAAATGGCAGTTCTTCACAAAAAGAAGCTTAGCGAAGAATAGCATCAAGTAGCAATCATTTTCCTCATCATCAATTTGCTACAAGGCAATAATAGAATTTAAAAAAAAAATATCTGTGCAAAGTTCGATTACCTGTGGCCGACACTTAATTCTTCTTGGTGCCTTCCTCACTTTGATTTCCTTGTTTTGTTCTGCTGGAGTATTTGCAATAAAACATTTTATTTTATTTTCTGGCAATTAGATTCGAACAGATATTAGTTTTGAAATATGAATAATGATACTTTACCCATCATGCCTACTACTAATAATAATTATTCACAAAAAAGACAACCTCTCATAATTTACGATCATTTGTTCGAAAATTTTGTAGCCTGGGCGAGCATCTTTATTGTTGTTTTATTGCATCTTTGCCGAGTTAAATTTAGATTCAGCCAAACAAAGAATGGAGAGGTCAAAGGATGTGCCATTTCAGTTGTTGCTTTGCCTTGCTTGTTTAGTTTTCAGTTTTTTTCAGTTTTGTTATTGTTGTCGTTGTTCGGCTTTATTCTGTTTTGCTACAAATACAAAAAATTGGCCACATTAAAAAATTCGCTACATCTGGCTTGATCACATTTTTAGTCTGGCTCGGTTCATTTAGTCGCTGTCTAGCAATGTTTATGTCTAGCTCTTATCCGTTGTCCTTGAGGCAGTATGGTTTGTGATGTCTCTAGGTCTCTCTTTCTCCATTTCTTTTGCAACTAGGTTAGATAGATTTGTTCATGAATCTAGTCACAGAAAAATTAGATTTTCTTTAAAAACACAAATAAAATTGAACCTGGTTGAATTTTAAGTTTTGGAGACTTGAAAAAAACTTTTCATTCAAACCAAATTTAAGCTGGAACATTGATGGGATTTCAGAATCATGACGCTGAAATAAATCGGAACTTTGATTGGCATCTTGAAAAACATTGCTACAAAGTGTGCATAGAAACGATGTTTTCTTTTTACCTACAAGAAACTTTCGAAAAACAAATTGGAGGCAAACTCCTCCTTGAAGAAGGTGGTTTTAAGGTTGAGAACACTCCTCAATGCTCAACTGCATTTTGATCGGGCGTCTTCAGGCTTTTTTGTTTGATCGATTGTGATTGTCTCCTCCCATCGCGTTGTATTGATCGATATGGAAGAAAATGAAATTTGGCGCGCGCACTGGATGCTTTTTATGGATGTTGTTGCACATTGTAAACGTCAAGTTTACATCTCAAATTCATTTGGCATCTTTTATTTGGTGGTGATTTCGCTTGAATCGACATTAATTATTTGAATAAATATCAAATTTATTAAACTTTTTTTCACTATCAATTAATTAGCCAATGAATCGATCAGTTTTCTCAATTGATAATCGATTCATATTAAATGATTTATTTTCTACATCGTCATCATAAGGCTCAAACTGTTGAATGATGAATTCGATGCAAGATCTTAGAGCCAGACAACCAAAATGTGCAAGATGTCGAAATCATGATGTTGTCTCCAAACTGAAAGGACACAAACGTTATTGTCGATTCAGGGTAATACCACAAATCTTCTATTTAAAAAAAATTTTTTTTTGACCACAAATTTATCGAGTCGAATAGTTCTATTTTTAAAGATGAATTTTTCAAATTTTGACTTGAGCGATTGACATCCTCTCGACTACAAAACTGTTATGATGTTTCCGCATCATTTGATTCTCTCAATCCCAGGTGATGAAAGAGAGAGAGAGAGAGAGAAAGAAAATGTTGCCAATTATACCTGATTTTGGTCAATGATGATTGGTTTTGTTCAAAAATAAAATTAATTTTCATTTTTTAATGTTGACAGGACTGCCTTTGCGATAAATGCCGTCTCATAGCAGAGCGCCAAAGGATCATGGCCCTACAGGTAAACTTTTCAAAAAGTCGCTCTTTTTTTTAAAAAAAATTGACAGTTGACTTTGTTTTAATGAAAATCAAAAATAAGGTTGCTTTGAGAAGACAACAAGCCAATGAAGAAGAAAGACGACGTTCACCATCTTACAATCCTGGTGAGCTTGAAGGTTCGCTAATCAAGGAGGTTTGCTGTTTGTGAAAACAAACAGAAAACACTCGACTCAAACAATCGAATCGAGCTAGAATACTTGCTTCTAAATTTTGATTCGATAAAAACGAGTTGATTGTTGAAAGAAATCTATTTGAATTTTTTTCAAATAAACATTCTCGCGCATTTTTTTATCTTTTATAGAACCTGAAAAATTGGATCTAAATCCTTCACATCTGTCTGAAAGAAATCCGTCTAAGCACACAGTCAAGTGTTTAAAGGAGAGCTCTGTAAACTTTCGATCCAGATTATTGCCTAAAAACTCTAGCACAAACAACTCAATTTATTCAAAGATTTCATTTAATCACCACGAACAGAACCAATCGCAAAACTTTTTACAACCAGAAAGCTTAGGTACACCTAATCATCAAGCAACTGTAGCGGCCACAATGGCAGCCATCAACTTGATCAGAAATAATTCATTCCAAAATTTTCTTGCTAAATGTGGTGCCAATAGTAACCAAGCCAATATGCAAAACCATAACGTTTCATTAGATCAATCGAAAAATAAACTTTTCTCGAATCAACTGAGTCGTTCAAGTTCCATTGAGAATGACAACAATCCAATTGTACAGATAGGCTCAGATGATAGTCTAAACGGAAGCTCAATCATGATGTTGCCTAACAGTGATGATGATGATGATGATTCAGTTTGTATGAATGAAACAGGCCAGGAATATTCAAAACAATCCTCACCATCACAGCAATCAATACCAGTTTCACAAGCTACACAATGGGCGTCTAAACCTATTGGCTCTCAAAATATGATACAAATTTTTGCTGAATTTTTATCTGGCCACACAGAGATTTCACGCTGTTTGGAGAATCAAATCAACATCACTTTAATGATGAGTCGACATTTCTCATCTCATACAAAAAGTTCGTATTCATTAACCCACATAAATCAATGATGAATTAATTTGGGTTTAGATGAAATAGATTATTCCATGAGTAAGTTGTTTGAAAATTATTTCAATACTTACTTGGAACAGCTGGAACAAGTGCGCTATCGTTTAGATTCGGTTATAGCTCCACCTCATCTTTTCCAAAATAATGCCTTCTTATCGGCGCTTAGTTCAGCCACAAACGATCTCAGCCAAAACTGTTCTCCAAAAAACTGTCCAAACCAACCAATTGAGCAAAAAACAATTAAACAAACACCCAGCATGGAGACACAAAAAAACGCTTTACGTTCAGTCAATGAAAATATTTTAAATTCAACTGTTGCTGATTCAAACTCATCTGTTTTGATGAAGCAGCAGCAGCAGCAAACAACAATTTTCTCAATGGATAATATTTTAAGAAGTGCCGCTGCGGTAGTTGCTGTTACCACAAACAAATTATGAACATTTCTTAAAATTTTTTTAATTAAAGATCAATTTTAACAAAAACTTCATTTTCAATGTTTCATTAAACGACAACATGATTGATATCTAGTTTGAAACCAATTTGACGAAGTGTTTTGTTTAGTTGTTTCTTTCGTTGATTAGCCTTTTTCTTATATTCATTTTGTAACATCCTCTGGTGCGAATGATATGACAAAGATCCCCGATAATCGAGAATCGTTTTTAACAAATAACCGATTTGAAATTTTGAAATTGTATCACTCGAATCACGATTCCAGACAGTTATTTTAAATGAGCGATTAGAACGAATTGTTAAACCAGCGCCACAAATTTTATCTAAATGATTGGAAATTAGTGGATCGGTGATAAGATTTATCATTTTTTTCCAGATTATTTTGCATGTCAAGAATGAGGAGGCAACTGAATCATGGAATGAATCATATACAAAAGACCAACAACCACCAAAAGCATTATATTCATCTTCCCAAAGAGGTGGAACACCATCTTTAAAAATAAAGAAGCTTTCAACATTGGAACCGTTTGTAGAATTATTATCATCTTTTTCAATGAAAGACATCAATGGACTGTATTCGGAATGACAAAGTTGTCTGAAAAAAAAAAATCGTTTCTAATCTTTTCCCAAATGGCAATATATTAACCTCAGTTCAAAGCTGTTTAAAATTAAATCTTTCGATTGAATCAGTTGGTTTTTGAATTCCTTCATTATACTGTGCGGTGTGATGCTATCAACCTTTGTTTGTGAATCAGATGTTTTAGAAGATGGTTTCCAACGCCAAAACGCCAACTATCGAGTTTTTATCACTTGGAACAGAAAAAAAACATTTTTCAAGTCGTAGTCGGTTTTGTTTGATGAATTAAAATCATCTCTCGATAATGATTTAGAAAATATTTTATGCAAACTTTCAGTAGTTGCCATTGGTAAAACTCGAATCCAATTTTGCCAATCTTTTGTTTGCTCAGATTGAACCATTAAAAAATGATAGCCCGAATAATAATGTTGATGCTGATTTCAAAAATTAATATCTGTTTAAATCAAAAAGTGTAAACCAACTTACCATGATGAAGTTTTACTAGAAAAAAACTAATTTTAAATTAAATTGATTACTTTAAATACATTTCAAAACGTTTAATTCAAGTTGAAAAAAAAATTCAAGTTCAAGAATCGATTATGAATAGAAAAACTTCAAGTTTATCTTTTTAAGACAGAAAACTTTTAAGGTTTTTTCCCGCTCGAATAATCGTAAAACCCTTTTCCAGTTTTTTTGCCTAAATGTCCTTTGGAGACCATCGTGTCGACAAGCTTAGATTTGTAAATGTTCAAATCGGGATCTCCACGAGCAAGCCAAGCGTCGGCAATAAACTTGTTAGTATCCAAACCAACGTAATCTTGAAAAAAGTCCCATTTTAGAAAAAAGATCAATGTAATTATTTGATAATGTTACCTAATAGTTCGAAGGGTCCCATAGGATAACCTGCACCTAGTTTCATAGCTGTATCGATATCACGAGCTGTAGCGTCTCCGCGTTCGAGCATTCGAAGAGCCTCTTGCATGTATGGCACTAGCAGTCGATTAACAATGAATCCAGGTGTATCCTTGCAAGAGACTCCAGTTTTATTCATATCTTTCACAAATTGTTGTAAAGCTTCAAAAGTCGTTTCGTTGGTGCCGTCTAAAGTTCGAACTATTTCCACTAACTTCATTAGAGGAACTGGATTGAAAAAATGCAATCCACCAAAACGTTCTTTGCACGTAATAAATTTTCCAATTTCATAACAAGGTAATGAAGATGTGTTTGTTACATAAATAACAGAATTATTTCCTTTGAACTGTTCACTATGAAAATAGATAAAACCAAGGAATTTTAATTTACAAAACCAACCACAAGTTTTTAAAAAGACGCTGTTTTGGTTCCAAAAGTTCTGGAATAGCTTCAATGATTAACAAATTCTTCTCATTGGCAGGTTTAATTTCCGTAGAAAAAGTTATTTTTGAAGCCACAGACTGAGCATCAGAGATGTCAACTTTGAAAAAATTTTATAAGTTTAAGTAAAGTTATCCAATAATATTTAAGATACTTCGTTTTTGTTCTTTTAGCTTGGCCAAACTTTGACTGATTCTTTTTTGGGCTTTATCTAATTGATCTTTGGAGGTATCTTGTAATGTAATAGAAGCAAACTTTCCAGTGGTGGCGCAAGATTGAGCAATTCCAGATCCCATCAAACCCGATCCGATAATCAAAACATTTTCGACTCGATTCAATTTAGAGGAAGATGAAATGAGACGATTAGTTTGATTTACAAAATGATTTTGAAAATTAATTTTCAATATTTTTGAAACATAATTTGAACACATTTTGACTCAATAGATTAAAGATTTAATGAGAAAAAACTGATTGTTGCACTTTGCGTGTGTGTGAACTCAAAAATCGGGTACAATTGTTCTCAAACAAAAAATTAGTTTGCATCAAAACACTTTCAGAAAAAAAATATTTCATGAAAGAACTGAAACAAAACGAATATCAAGAGATTTGAAGAAAAAAAAAAGAAAATCAGTGAGGAAAGTCTAGAAAAATAGAAATTCTGAATGATGAATCGGCAAGATCTATTTACAATCGAAAAAAGAACTAATGCCAAATCTCAAGAACGCCATCTGCAATTAAAAAAAATAAATGTTCTGTTTTGAAACTCAACAAACTAAAAATGAAAATTAATCTTTCTCCAAAATTCAAGCTAAACAATTTGTTTAATTTTATTCAAATAGAACACCAATCCAAAAAAAATTGAAAACTTTATCAACTAAATGGAGAGTTTCAAATGGAAACAAACAGAAAAGTTTCTGCAATACCATTGTAGTGAATATTTAAAACTTTTCCTCAAATGTTCCAATATTGATGATGACTTTCAAATCAAAAAGATCGAGCCAGATATTTTTATTCATCTTGAACTGGTTCGATATGATCTGAATAAATGGCTTGAAAAACGCTTGAGAAATCAAAAAAATTGTTCCTATTGTATTTTAAAAATACTGCATCGCGAATATGAGAAATTTATTCGGAACAAATTGTTTTTTATAAACTTTGATTTTGAAGAAAACAGTCGAGAAAATAAGATTCGTAATCAGATAAATCAAGTATTTGAGAAATGCTTAATTTGGCAATTCAGCATGTTACTTGAAAACAAGCTTGATCAATTGAAAAATTTTGAGAAACAATCAAAATCATCGAAAACTTTAATACAAGAAGTAGAGAATTATTTGAAACAACCAGAAAACAATCATTCAATTACAGCAACAAGAGAATTTTATGATCAGATTTGTGAAGTGATAACTTATTTGGATGATCGAACAGAATTAGCTATTGAAACGAAATTTGAAAACAAAAACAGTGAACGACTTCTTATGAGTGATGAGGAAAAGTCTCCTGATTTTCGGAAAAAAACTTTAAAAGCGATCAACAAACTTGTTTCAAAAAAGAAAAAATCAAGTGATAAAGTAATAAGATCCCTTTTTGATCAAACGAGATCTTCCGTTTTTGGTGGTATAACAGTTGTTCAATCTTACAATGCAGTCAATAAGATATCAAAAAATAAATCTAAAAGTTCAATTAAATCCTATTAAAACTACTTGAACTGCATTTTTATTCTAATAAAAACTTTTCAAATAAATTAAAAATTACTTTTTCTATTCAAACTAGCCGTTTTCTTAAATTAAATAGAAAATTAAAATAAATAACTGAATAGAATTTAAATAAATTTTCTAGAATGAAACATTAACAAAATGATTTTGTTTTGTTTTTTTTTCTACAAACAATCAATAGATGAAATGTCTTTTGAGCGAGATTGTGAGCAACTGATTCGAGAGCCATTTAACTCAAAATTGTGGTCGAAGATTCTGCGTTGTGTCAAAGAGAAACAGATGGGATTCTCAGAAAATGATTTCCTTTCGTTTGATGTCTATTTCCATTTGGTAGAGACACATTTGAAATTGAATGCAAAGATGAATGAAATTTGTTTTGAACGTAGAAAAAAACAATTTTTACCTAGAAATCAACTCGAAGCATTCAAAAATGATTTCAAAAATTTAATTCAAGAGAGACTGTACCATGAGGAATTTGAGTCACAATTAAAAACTAGAGAGATGAGACTAGCACGAGATGCTTTTGCTGCTAAATACTTGTTCTCAATGAATAGCTTCTTGAACAAAACTCAAGCAATTGAAGAACAATCAAAAAATACGAAAAAAAGGTTCGCTCGAAAGTCAAAAAAAAGAAAACAAAACTTTTCGAGAAAAAAAAATGCTTTTGGGAACATTTTTATTCGTCAAATTGTTTCACCTGATACTCCTCATTTGAATTCCATTATAAATACTTTCTCTTCACCTTCATGCGATTTTGGTAGCGATGATAAGAAACATCTTTTCTCAGATCATCAGAAGAAAAATTTTAACAAAACGAATGAAACCAAAAACCGATTAGAAAATTTTCCATCAAGAAGAACTATGCCTCTGCCAATTGGTTTAACAGTTTCCGATCACCCTAAAAGTTACCAAACTGTTCCGTTGGATCAAACAGAAAATAATCTTTCTTCTTTGCCAGTAGTTGAGGAAATTTTCTATAATGATCCGAAAAAAGCTATTGAAGAATTATCTCAAACTGGAATAATGCCGAGTATTAACAGTGCTCTAGAAACAGATGCAAAAAATTTAAAAGAACTAATTGAAAACAGCAATATTCCTTCAAGGCCAGCAGTAAGGGAGATGACCAGAAATGTTTCAATGTCGCAAAAACAGAAATCAACAAGAAGTTCAAATTATGAGACTACAACACCTTCTCTTAATCAATCGGCAAAGCAACAATCTTCAAAAGCCAAAACTTCGAGATTTCCACAAAAAAAAGTATTAGAATTAAAAAATAAAATAAAAATGGATTTAAAAATAGATATCAAGAAAGAGAAAATAAATTCATTTGTTTTTGAAAAAATTGAAAAATTGCCCACTGTTTCAGAAAGAAGAAAATTTTTAAAAATGGCCAATTGTTGTTTGATTTGTTTGTATGGAATTCATGAAAGTGAAGATAAATGTCCTATCAATTACCGGTGCACAAAATGTCGAGGTGGTTATCATCTTGATTTGCTTTGTGACTCAAAATATATCAAAGAAATCGAACAAAAATTGTGGAGTCTAGAAACGGTGGTAGAGAGAAGAGAACATTTCAAAGGTTGTGCTATTTGTTTTGGGAAACATCAACTTGTTAACTGTCCATTTGATTATCAATGCGAAGCTTGTTTTGGTTCTCATAATCAACTGATTTGTCAAACTCAACTTGCCCAAAATAATATTGAAAAAACAAGAAAAAAATATTAATCAATAATTCAACTAAAATAAACGTTACAATTTTTTTTCTGATAAAACAATATTCAAATTTGTATCTAATATTTTCAATTGAAATTCATTTTGATTTGACTAAATCCAATGAAACAGAACTCAAAATGAAAACATTGCTTTTTTGTTTCAAATAGATTTATTTTTTAATTAGCAAGTTTAATACAAATTTGATAATATATTCTCTAGATGGAACATTAACAAAACTTGACTAAAAAGGTTAAAACCCCATCGACGAAATGATTTCAATTTGTTTTTTTCTACATACAATCAATAGATGAGATGTTTTTTGAGCGAGACTGCGAGCAACTGATTCGAGAACCATTCAATTCAAAATTGTGGTCAAAGATTCTGCGTTGTGTGAAAGAGAAACAAATGGGATTCTCAGAAAATGACTCTCTTTCGTTTGATGTCTATTTCCATTTGGTAGAGACACATTTGAAATTGAATGAAAAGATGAATGAAATTTATTTTGAACGTAGAAAAAAACAATTTTTCCCTAGAAATCAACTCGAAGCCATCAAAAATGATTTCGAAAATTTGATTCAAGAGAGACTCTACCATGAGGAATTTGAGTCACAATTGAAAACTAGAGAGATGAGACTAGCACGAGATGCTTTTGCTGCTAAATACTTGTTCTCAATGAATAACTTCTTAAAAAAAACTCAAGCAATTAAAGAAAATAGAAAACTCGATCAAATAAAAAATAAATCAACATTATTGAACTCAAAAAAAAGATTTTTTCGAAAATCGAAGAAAAGAAGAAAAAATGAGTTTTCAAGAAGAAAGACAGTATTTGGAAACATTAATATTCGTCAAATCGTTTCCTCTGATACTGAGCAATCGAATCTTTTTACAGAGACAACATCTTCTGAATCTGATGAAAAAGAAATTGATTATAATCATAGAAGAGATAAATTTGAGCAAAAAAATAACTTAAAAAAACTATCATCAAAAAGGAGTTTATCCATTCCTATAACAACTTCTATTGGCAACCAATCTCCAAGTTATCAAGCCATTACACCTCAAACAAGAATGAAACAAAAAGATTTTCCAAGCGATCAGAAAGAGAATCAATTTTTTTATTCTAGAATACCGAATATTGAAGTCGAGTTTCAAAAAGAATACTCAGAAAAAGATGAAAAACAAAACGAGAAACTCTCTTCAAAGGCAACAAGCAGTCATGTTTCAACTCTGCAACAACAATCTGGCTGTTCGTACGCGGAAACAGCTTCTCTTTATAAAACGACAAAACAAAATTCTTTGAAACCAAAAACAGTGAAAAAAACGAAAACGATAGCCGTCTTGAGTTTGAGAGAAAAAATTAAAATAGATTTGAAACTAGATTATGAAAAAGAGAAAATAAATAAGAATGTTCTTTGGCAAATAGAACAGATGCCCATTGCACTGCGAAAAAGCTATTTAGAGAAACGAAATCATTGTTTGATCTGCTTGTATGGAATTCATGAAAGTGAAGATAAATGTCCCATCAATTATCGTTGCACAAAATGTCGAGGTGGTTATCATCTTGACTTGGTTTGTGATTCCAAAACAATCCAAGAGATGGAAAAAACACTGTGGAACTTGAAAACAGTGGCACAGAGGAAAAACTATTTTAAAGGTTGTGCCATTTGTTTTGGGAAACACCAACTTGTTCATTGTCCATTCGATTATCAATGCGAGGCTTGTTTTGGTTCTCATAATCAACTGATTTGCAACACCAAAATCGCTCAAGATAACATCGATAAAGCAAGAAAAAACAAAATAAAACAATAAATTGAAAAATTCAAATAAAATAATTTTGTAAAAATTTACTTAAGAGTTATTGGCTTGACAACGATACAACGAGAATCATTCAATTATAGAACTATTCGATTAGAATATGTAAAAAAACCATTTAACTCAATGTTAATATGAAGTAAAACATTCTCTATTCCACCCCAACTTACACTCCATAACACAAAAATTGAATAAAACGGAGAAAAATATTTTTTAACAAAATGAATGTAAGTTTAGAAGAGTTTTTTTTGTTTATGTTTGATTGAAACAACATTTCAATTCATTGTCAAAAGCCAACAAACTCGTTCAATGAGAAACAATGGAGCCTGATTCGAGAGTTTTTACGTTTAGAAGTACGTTCCGCAATGTTATTTGATAGAGACTTGAGAAAGCACACATTAGTCTGTCAAATGCATTGGCAATTGAATGGGATTTGTGATGAATTAGATGAATGGGTAGAAAAAAAATTGAATAACCCAAGTCTTTTCCATTATGTCGGCTTGGTTGAGCTACAAAAAGAATTGAGAAAAACTTTATTCCAAAAAATTGACAACAAACTTTTGGCCAGTGGTTTGATCGCACAATTGCAAAAAATCATCCGATGGCGATATGAGAAGGTTTTCTCAGAGAGATTCCTAAATCTTTTAGAAGCCAAAATAAAGCATTTGAAAAGCAATGGCTGCTTGGATGGTGAAAATGTTTTGTTGCTCGCCAAAAAATATTTGCAATATGAAAAAAAAACACTCAATTCCACAATTAAATGGTACGAATTCCTATGCCAAACGTGGCCTGATCTTGATGACCGAACTATCGATAAGCCATTGAGTTTGGGTACCACTATTTCAGGTCGCTTGGTTCGAATTGGTAGAAAAAAAACAGCATCACATAACGAAAATGAATTTCCTCGTTCTTACTTGATAATTGATCAGAAGCAAACTTTTCTTGATGAAAATCTTTCCAAACAAGATATCTTGACTTCAGAAGAGCAGCCACTAATCTTGCAACAAGAAAACCAACTCGTCCCTTTTGGTATTTAATTTTTGAAATTTTATATTGACTTCAAATCCTTTCTTTGAAACAGAAGAAAGAGCTTTTTCTCGAAAATCGACACTTACAAATGATATTCACACAACACAAACGATACCACAAAAAATATCGGGACTATCAGTGGAGAGAACATTTCTAACTATACCTACAACATCACAAAGATTATTAACAATATCATTACCCACCTCCACCCCCCCCGAAAAAAATCCAAATAAATTTAAGATTTTTGAAATAGTAAATTTTTAATTTCTTCATAATAGAAAATTTATGTTCTTTGGAAAATAATTTTGGTCTAGTGGTTGAAAACATCGCTGGACAACAGAACACGTGAATGAGTTTTTTTTTCTTCTTGAAATAAACTAGCGAATAGAAGAAATAATAGTTTTCTCAGTGAAAAGAATTATAACTTCCAAGCTTGTCTCATCATCAAATCGAAATACATGTCCTCGTCTATGGAGGCACTGACACCAGAATAATAATCAAGAAATTCTCCTTTGGTGAGCTTTAAAAATAAATTTCATTGAAAGGTAAAAGACTAGAAAGCTATTTGATTTGCACTCACTCTACCATCTACCGAGCCCTCTTGTTCGAATTTTTTGAGAAACTCTTCGAGCAATTGTTGTTCAGTTTTGTTTCCGTTCAAATATTCTGGATGTTGTCTTATGTTGTAGACGTTTTTCAAATCCTCATATGTTACAACACCATCTCCACTTTTATCAAGTTTGGCATAAGCTTTGTCTATCAAACTTGTTCTCAAGTTGTTCAAGGGAGGCTAGAAATTTTATTTTTAAAATTTTAAAACTTTCATGATAACATACTCTGATTGAACGAAGAAACTCATCGTATTTTAAAGAACCCGACCCATCACGATCAAAAAGTTGAAACACAGTTTTAAACTCTTCATCGTTAGCTTCATAACCTAAATCCTGGAGACCATTGCGAAACTCTTGAAAAGACAAATCACCATTTCTGTTATCATCCATGATGCGGAACTGTCTACCGAAAAAAAAATTTTAAGCCATCGAACTAAAAGTTTCAAATTACTTTCCCAGAGCCATAATACCAGTAGTACCTCGCTGTAAGCACAACAATCGAATCTTTTCAATCGGATCTTTGGTCAGTGGAATTTGACGAGCCGCTTTCTCTTTCAACAATTGTTCATTACGGGTTTGGGCCGATACTGGACGAGGCATATTCTCAATGATCAAACAAGTCAACTTTTTTCTAGATTAAATCGGAAAAAGTTGAGTTTTGTAGGAAAAACTAGAAAACAAAAAAAACTTTAGAAGCTATGATGGAGCATTGGTGTTTGTCATAGAAAAAAAGTAAACTGTTCAAAATTTGTTCAACACTAGTGTTATTTTGTGTTCTATATAAAAAAAAATCGACCACAATCAATCTTTTTGTTGGTGTTGGCGCTGATCGCACCAGACACTGATGAAGACGAAAGTTATGTTACAAAAAAAACTACTAGGAAACAGGAAAATTCCAAATAAAAATCATTGTTCAAAACTAAATATGTCAAATGAAAAATAGCAAAAAAAAAGCTACTTACTTTACGTCAAATTTAGTGGCTAGAGAGCAGATTGGAAAATTCGTGATTCGTTGAAATAAGATTGGTTGGTGGGCAATTTAAATTAACTAGTTAACTTGACATTACATTGAAGAATTAGAACGTTCGTATTCAAAGTTGTCTAGGACGCAACAATCCCAAATTATGCTTGTCTCACTTAATTTTGTTTTGCTTTTTGAAAGAATTGTGTTTTGATCAACGAATTGTTGTTAACCACGCTATCGAGAATTAAGTCATGCGCACAAAAAAAAACATTAGAGCGGTGTGGAGCCATGCAATCAAGAGATAAAATTGACAGAGTAGTAGCATTCTAATTGAGTTAAAGTTTAAGTTACTCTTTTTCAAATTTTTCCCTTCACTTGTCAGCCTTCACTTTGAGCTGGAACTTTATTAATTCAAATTAAATGCATGCTTCTTCAAAGAGAAATGAATTTAATCAACTTGGCATCGAGTTGAGTATAATTTTGACTTTTTCATCGATTTGAGAAAATTGCCATGGCCATTTGTTGTTGAACAAAAATTGACGATGATCGAATCGATTGTCATCTGGGGAATAAGTTTCAGTGTGAAGCGAAGGTGTCAGAATAGTTTGTTTATGACGATTTCGCCCGTACAAAGTAAAAAACCTTTTCACTTTGTTTGCCAAAAAAACAGGATCTAAATCTTTGAAACCAACAGTTGATTCAGTATAACGATCAAAAACACCTCTAACATCGTTTGAAAAACGATTGTCCCAAATTGTACAAAACATTCCATAAGGTCCGTAAGTACCCAAATGTCCGCGACGAGTTTTTCCAAATAGACTTAGTTCGTCATAAGTTAAACCTAAAAAAAAAACTTCAGCACAGAGAAAAAATTTTTTGCTCAAAACCTAAATCATCTTCATCTTTTTGATCGGCGCCGGTGAGTTCAGCACTTGGGGTAGCCAATATTATTTCATCCAGAATCGAATCAGAATCAGATATAATTTTTTTGCAGAAGTGAACAAATTTTTTTAAATCATTTTTGCTGATAGACCCTATTGGATTTAAATCGGCGGATGAACAGTCGTATTTGGTGAAATAGCCAACAAGTGCTTCATCGACATTCCCGGTAGCCAGAACTAACCTATTACACTGGCTCATATAATAAGTGATGACCATTCGAAGCCGAGCCTAAATTGGAAAAAAATTATTCTCACTAGTTTGGAAAAAAAACTCACTTGAATATTTTGTTGCTGGATAGTAACTTGATCAGATTGCAAACTCGTGATATTTAATGGCAAAGTTTCAGCCATTAATTGAAAAACTTTATCAAAATTGTAAATTTGAAACTCCGCTCCTACCAATTCGGCCAAGTTTTTGGCACGTTTCAAACTTTCTGAAGAAGAGAACTTTGTTTGCAAATAACAACATCGAAGCAAATGTCGGCAAAAGTCTTTGGGGGTAGCTTTTGGATACTTGCTCCAATCAAAAATCGGCTCAATAGCTGAAGCTATTTGTTCATTTTGTTCAACATAAATTTGTTGATGAAGCATTTGACAGAGACAATAAACAATGCATACTACAGATGAAGAATCCAACCCTCCGCTTAATGGAACAATGAAACCTTTTAATCCACCATCAATACATCGTCTTAAATAGTCCCAAAGCCACAAACAGCAATAGCGCATTATTTCTTCCTCTGAAGAGATATTTATTTCAATAATACAAGGCTTTGTTGAGCCAGGGTGATTTCTAAATTTTAATAAATTGATACTCATAATTTTGGATCAGACAAATACTTACTTGAAAAAGTGAGAACTTTCAAATGAGATAACATTGACATTGAAAATATCATCAACTTTCGATGATGAAGAAGCAAAAAGTAAATTATTTGATGGTGATAAATCAAGGCAACAATCATGGACAGTGAAGCTATGAATTTTGATATTTTTTTGAAGTCTGTACTGTTGAATATGACATGGATCAACATGTATTACAGAAACTTTGACTTCGTTGAAAAGTTCGTTTCGTTGAGTGTTGCTCATTGATAAAAGTTCACCGTTTTCGACAATAAAACTTCTGCCATATGAACACAATCGCCCACCCCCATCGCAACCTAGATTATTAACGTAGGCATATACACCACCTGATTTAATTACAAAATTAAAACTGCAAAATTTAAATTTGAATCGAGAAACAAACTTACCGGTTTTGTGAGTAGCAGATTTTGCATGTGTAAAAGCCGAATCCAATTTACGCAATTCCCAATAAGAACTTGAAACGTTTACGACTAGATGACATCCACGCAAACCAAAATGCTTCTGATTTTGAGTGTTAATTTGCCAAAGCTCTTCGCATACTTCATAACCGATACGAATCGTGTTTAAAGACGATTGCAAATCTTGTTGATCTGAATTGCGATTGACAATCTCTAAAATAGCTCCGTCACCAATAGGCACGCGTTTTTGACCATTTATTTTATAGATTGAAGAAGGCAACTCTAACCAACTCAAAGATCCATGCTCTCCGTTTCCCCAAGCAGTGAACCATCGATTCTCTCTGAGTGTACAAAAAAAATAGAAAAGTATTTAAATTAAAAATAAAAAAAACCTATAGTTCCCAGTTAAAGCTAACGATTTTTAGCGCGAATATAAACAATATTCGAATTAAAGATGACCACAATACAATTGTAAAGCGAACCATCTTTCAAACTGGCATACCAAGATTGATCAAAATGTCTCGATAATTTTTTTTCAAAATTTCTCCGACAACTTGCCAAGAATGAAAGACAGTATCGATTTCATAGAATGCATCTTCGCAACCATAGCCAGTGACTTCGAGCTCAGGACCAATTCGTATGGAAGCTCCTAATTCGATTGATTGTTCGATACTTTGGACTATTCTATCAAGATTGCTTTCAAAATCTAAACAAAGTTGATTCAAAGTGCAAATAGCTATTCCAACTTTTCCTGATGCCATTTTGCAAAAGTTTTGAAACAGATTTTATTTTGAAAAAAAAATTTTCACAATAGTATCATAATTGTAACATGCAATATATTTGTCAAAAACTTTCTCAATGAAAACTTTTCAGAAAGTTTTTTCAAATATTTTTACTTACAATTTTTAATAATTTTTTCAATTAAAAACATGGATTATCTTATTGATTTACTATTTTAAATCAGATAAGAGATTGTCTAAAAAAATTTCCAGAATTTTTTACATTCCCAACGTTTTAAATTACTGTTAAAAAATAGAAATTTATTCAATGAATCATCTACCACATATGTTGGCTTGGTACTGCTTATTTCTTCCTGTTTTATTGAAGGCCAGAACATTTTTCTGATTGATGATCGAAAAAAAAATTCAATTTTTGTTAAAATCAAATCAAACAAACCTTTTCCAAGCAAAATATTTTATAATTTCGATACTTTTTTTTGAAACAACACGATCCAAGTCATCGAAGAGTTCTGACTGTGTGAAAGGAACGCCAAATATGGCAAACATTTCGAAACTATGGCAAGTACCCATCCATTGACCGCACCAAACTCTAGAAAAAGTGTTCCAAAACGGACTAGTTCGTGGATTGCCTTTGTATTGCCACAAGTATTGATAAATTTTGCTCTCTTTATTTTGGAATAAAATTTGATCAACGAATGTTTCGATTGGACAAGTTATATAACGATCAGCCAAAACACTTGCGATCAAACGATTCAAAATTATTTTTTCATATGAATCGGTTTTATGAGACTCAGAAATCACCATTCGCTGATTGAGATGAAATTTTTCTTTCAAATAGTGATTGATAATTTGGCTCTCTGAAAATTGATTATTAATTAAATTGATTAATCCGCTTTTTAATAACCATTAAAAATAAGCTTGTCATTTTCCATTATGTTTAGCAACCGACTTGTTGCTGTTGAAGCTTGGGCCAATGAAAGATTAGGTGTTTTCATGGGACCAAAAAGATTCGGATCATCCAACGAAGCTATCCACGAGCCTTCGTCATCGGTGTAACCAACAAGCAAAGTCAAATTTCTGAAATTTGTATCAGCAATTAATTCAAGCTGAGTTTTGGGTTGAAAATCTCCACCGATGACAACAGGCAAATTGACCCAAAGAGCATCAGAAACAGAAAGTTTTTTCACTCTCTCCATTGAAAGCAAACTGTCTCTATTTGATTTTATTTTTGAATCAATGCAATCAATCACTTGGTTTGTTTGATCACAATTGAGCTGTTTTGCAAAATTTGACCAAAATTGAGAAACTGTTTCTTTCTGATCAAAAATAGAAGATTGCAAGGGCGATCCACTTATCAAAATAGCTTGCTTTACTAAATACCGGCTTAACGAAGAAGTGATTAACATTCCTGCCGATAGAGCGCCAGATGATTGTCCAAGCACAATAATTCGTTCAGGATCACCACCAAAATTGAAAATATTTTCGTGAACCCATTGCAAAGCAGCTACTTGATCTAGCATTCCCACATTCGGCACAACTTGATAAATCAAAGAAAAAAAAATTATTTAAGTTTTTCTTTTTAGTTAGAGTTTACTATCAGAATTCGAAGAGTTGAAGAAGAATCCGTAAAAATTCAAACGAAAATTGAAAGTAACCACAATTAGATCGGCTTGTGATGAAAGAAATAGACCATCATATTTGGTCTCAGTTGACGAGCCAAATAGAAAAGCGCCGGTATGAATAAGAAACAAAACAGGTTTCAAAGAACCGATCCTAGATTTCGGTGTCCATAAGTTCAAATACAAGCAATCTTCGCTGAAATTATAATTATTCAGTTGCAAAAAACTCTCTGGCTGCATGCAATTCGAGGGCCATGAGGAAGCTTCAAACGTTGAATTCCATTTAAAAGTTGTTAGAGGCTTTCTGAAACGAAGCTTTCCGATTGGGGGCTGAGCATACGGAACGCCTAAAAAAGTTAATATCTCTTTGCTATCAACGTTCTGCTTGAAACCAGATATTTTTCCAAACTTTGTTTCGATTGTCACAAAATTAGTTTTTCTGTTTGTCGTAGACGTTTTTTTATCATCAATACGCGATTTATGCCGAGTGTTCCAAAAAGAATTTCCATAAAGATTATAGATCAACAAAATAAGAAAAAAGTTTATGGTTGTCAAAAAGACAAACAAATATTCGAAAAACTTGCTCATCTTTGAAAATTTTTCTGATGAATGATGGCGATTAACAATTTAATTACCTTTCAAGTATCAATGTGGTTAAAATTCAATTTTTTCGTTTTTCAAAAATTTTATAAAATAACTTTGTATAAAATGACCTTTCAGTACAAATTGATAATGGTAGTAATTTAATTGTTGATTGAATTCAAATCAACTTTTGTTGAGTCTAAATGTATTCACGTGATTCATTGATTTTCCAACACTTGGTCAAAAATAGTTGATTTTTTTCAAGATGATTGTATATTCGATCCCATTGGATCAGACCCATTCTTCAACAATATAAAAATTCTATTGGGTTTTCCGTAAAATCGAGCCTTTTTCTTTTCAATTAAAAATTGTGGAAGTTTACTATGCATGGAAGAATTTTGGTTTGAGAAAAATTAGTTTTCGTGATAGTTGTTTTTAGGAAGTGGAATAAAACTCTGATCATTCAAACATCCAAGTGTTTCACTCAACCTAGATCACACGACTTCATTTTCACTTCAGTTTTTAACACCGATTACATTGTCTATGAATGCTTTCTTTGTAAATGTTCCACTTCCAATTCAAGCATCAAAATACAAATCTCATGTTATTGTAGTTTTTAAAAATAAAAAATGGATTATGATGCTTCAACAGCGATGAGCCCAAAACTAGTGATAATAGGTAAAAAATCTAAATTCTTAGTTCTAATGAAAATAATTTTCAACCAAAAATACTAAGGAAACAGCTGTTTTCGAAGATTAGACTGTCAACCAGACTGCAACATTACCTGTGATTTCACACCTAGATTTGATGAGAAATCTCAAAATTATGTTTTCTCGGATTTCAATGAGAAAAGTATTTTTAATCAATGAGTCAAATTTAACTTTATTCTCTTGTTTCAGCTGTCAGAAATTATTTGATTGATGAGCTAGAATTCGAACAAAATATTGATACCTTCGATACATCAGAAGAGAAACTTGAATTCAATGATGGTGAAGAGTTGATCACTAAAACTGATGGTACTTTTGAAATTAAAATGCATTTATGTCGCTCGTTCAATGGTTATATAATTGGCAAGAGGGGTCGCACGAAAATTGAAATAGAACAAGAAACCAATACCAAAATCGAAATACCTAGAGGAAATGATGTTAATATGAGAGAAGAGATAAATTACATTCATATTTTCAGTGAAGTCAAAAAAAATGTTATCAAAGCTTTTCAAAAAATTCGAGCTTTAGAAAAATCATTGCGCATGAAACAAGATTTCACTCATTTTCTATCGATACCCCTTGTATCGGAGTCTTTAAAAAAAAAATATCTAGAGTTCAAAACTTTAGTTTTATCAGATTTGAATTGCAAAATTGCTAAAGGCATTGAGGAATCGGTTTTTCAATCAGAAAATCGATTGCATTTAACTTTAAGAATTTTGTATCTGGGTGATTTATTTGAGCGCAGATTGGCTATTCAAAGTTTAAACGCATTTAAACAAAATTTTCTCGATCCGCTTATAGTTGAAAAACAAGCCGATAAAATTAAACTTCATATCAAAGGAATAGACATCATGAATGATGATCCTTCTGATGTCAATGTTCTTTATGCTAAAGTTCAAGAAATTGGTGGAAATGATTTATTTAAGCAGATTGTCAATAATATTTACGATTGGTACGTTTTTTGACATTTATCATTTCTGAAATTGAGTGGTTGCTTGAAAATTTAACTTTAGGTTCTCTTCAACTGGTTTGGTTTGTGATCTCGATCGGAATTCATTAAATGATGATGCACAATGGAAAGTTAAAATTCATGCAACACTTATGAATATTCGATATCGCAAAAATTTTGGTGATCTTTCAAAAAGTTCAAAAAATCATCAAAAGATGGACGTAACGAGTATTCTGAAGAAATTCGGTCAATTTGATTTTGGTGAAATTCAATTTGATCAAATCCATTTATCAACGCACAATTCTTATGAGAATGATAGTTCTGATTATTATTTGCCTTTGAACATAATAAAATTTTGATAATGATGTCATTGGACCAATTATCTTGATAGTGTTCAAGTTTCGAGTTTAAGAGTAACATTAAAAATATTCTCTCACTTGATTTTCAAATCAAACCAATTTTTTAAAATATCAATTGATGTTCATTAAAGAAAGATTTAAGAAATGATTAGTGCTGAATTCGATTGACCATCATCGATGAATAATTGATTTTACTTGAAAAATTTCTAAAAAGTTGTAAGTAGAGAGAAATATTAAATAAAAATGAAAATTGAGAACAGAAGAATGATCACTACTACTATCAATAGGTCATCATCATTCTAAAAAATCTAGCAGTTATTAATCAATGCTTTGCTATTGAAATTAAACAACTCAACAATGTTTTAATGAATCCAGAAATAAAGCAATTACCAAAGTTCTTGAAATTTTCAGATGAACAAATAACAAAAAGAATTTTTCAATTAAAACCCATCATTTCCAAAGCTTAGGTTTCCTAAGATTTTTCTCAAATAATAGAATTTTTCCATTTGAAAAACATTGATTTATTTTTGGGAAGAACGCGAGTAAAATACATTTCTTGAAAAATTTTGCAATTTTTGAAAAACCATTTTAAAAATAAGAAAAAAATAATGTTTTATAAAATTATTCTTCGATACGTTTATAAACTCGAACGCATTTTACTTGATTGGCTATCGATGTCTTTGGTTAAAAAAAAGCCAATTAGAAGCTTATTCAGAAATTCTACAGAAACAAAAACATACCACTTTA
Source organism: Octodonta nipae (assembly GCA_034190945.1). NCBI lineage: Eukaryota > Metazoa > Arthropoda > Insecta > Coleoptera > Chrysomelidae > Octodonta > Octodonta nipae. The sequence goes on along the minus strand of JAVLUE010000307.1, from coordinate 62,771 downwards.
ATGGAATCGTCGACAAACTCTCGAATGTATTTAATCTCTAGTTGTCCATCGCGTTGGGTTTGAATAAATTTGTTGCCTTCAGCGAATTCGACGACTGATTTGACTTTTTTCCCGTCCAATCGATCTTCATCAAATTCTTTACCTAATTGAAAACGAGTTTCCGATGATTTGAGTATAGTATGAGATTTGAAAATGAAATTATCGTTTTCATCTTTGGTGAATTCGACTGTCGGATAAGATGTATTGGCCAATTTGCGTTTCATCAATCCAACACCTATCAAAAAGAAAACATATCAAAACTAGAAAATGAATAAAAATTGCTATTCAAATCAAAGTTTTTTTTAAAATTAACTTCAGGTAAAAAAAATCAAGGTGTTTCAAAAACTGATGTACCTAAATAAATTGAGGTAAAAAATTATTTGATTATCAAGCTAAGTACCGAAAAAAAATCAACACAGATTTTGTAGTAAAACACACACACACAGGCAAATTGGGTACACATAAATTTCAATTGAGTCATTGTTGATTGATACAATAATTCATTTACAAAATTTTACTTAAATCAACAAATTGATTGTTCAAAAACATAAAATAGAATAAAATGAATTGGTAAGAAAAAATTACCAAAAGGTGACTCAACTTTGTCAAAGAATGCAAGTCGAATATTTTACATTGAAATAAAACAGTCGAAATCTACTGAAAAAAAACTTACCAATTTCTCGGAGAAAATTATCGAAATTCTCACTGGTGGTCAATTTGTATTTGCCGAAAAAAGTTTTTGGAATATTTTCCGTACTTTCGGTACTAGTAGTCGTAGTTTCCATTGTTAATAAGGTCATTGGAATCAACACCAAACAAAACCAAAGATTGATAGACTTTGATTTAAAGATCTACAATTAAAACGAACAATTATTAGCTTTGAGAAGAGGACAAAAAGTTTGCTAAAAAAAAAACATATTCTATTAACATTGATCTTCTGTCAACTTTGGTAAAATCGAGTAAAAACCTCTCAAAAGCTTTTTGATTTAACTTTCCTGTTTTTTTGTGTGGAAACGCGCGTTGCTGTTGTTTTAACAAAAAGAATGAATCACAATCACCAATCAACCACACATCGTCATTTGGTGTTCTTCGTTGATTAATCTGACTAAAGTGACTTAAATGTCTCGATATAAAGATAGATTTATATGAAAAGTAACTTGAAGTTTTTTCTTGTTGTTGTAGTTGAATGGTCATCACTCATTGTAACAAACTGTTTCAATGGACAAACAACAAACGCTGCGCTTGTTATTTGTGCCAAGGACAGTATTTTTTCAGTGTGCGAGAGTGCACTCGCGTTCCAACATTTTTTTTAGTTTTGATGGCCCATCAAATTATGAAATGTTTGAATGAATTTTCAAATGATTTGGATTAAAGTGCAATGAAATCAATCTATCTCATCAAAAAAGACAAGGTAAACAAAATGATTTCGATAAAACTTTTAGAAAAATTTCATTTTCTTTGTAAAATCTTTCAAAAAATTTTATTCAAATTTTTGGCCAACTAAAATGATTGATTTCAAATTTATTGACCAAAATTTTAGTTATTCTTGGCTAAAAAAAAGCAAAATTTTAAAGTGAGTCAGTGAAAACCAATCGATTCATTTTGATTGTCAGTAATAAAACTTGAGATTAATTCAAATACTTGTTAGTTGTTTTATCTATTAAAATGAGCATTTTTTGAAACAATGCTTTTTCAATGGGTTCAATGGAACACTTGAAATCATTTTCCTTGAGAAGAAAACAATTGAAACAATTTACTGATCATTTACAGAAAAAAGCCATTTCATAATTTCAAAGGAAATGGCTAAGGATAGCTGCTTTTTGGTTAAAAAAGGAACAGAACTATATATTTTTGTTGTTGTGACAAGAAAAAAGCATACACTCACAAGTATGTGAGGCTTCTTTCAAATTTAAATTCTGAAAAAATGAGCGATTTTGTTAATCAAAGGTTTCTGAATTTGAATTAAAAAATTGAAAAAATTTACCTACCTTCTTGTTTGAGGGTTTGATGAACAATAAATTTTTTGTTGTTCAATTAAGTAATAGCCAAGCGCATCAATTGCATCGAATCAACTAAACACATTTCTCGAAATTGTTTTTGTTGATAAATGGCCACCTTTTGCCATCGTCAAGAGCCGCTGATGATTCACTCAAAACCGTTGAATCGAACAAACAAGTTGAGTCACTTGATTTCAACAGAAAAAAAATACCTTCTCTTCAGTTAGTTGTAGTGTGTTGTTGTGCTGTGTTTGATCATTGATTCAACAGAATAATTCAAACTAGTTTAGAGTGGCATCTAGCTCTGGTGAAACAAACTAAAATGCCATGATAATGGCTGGAAAAACGAGTTTGGGTTTCGTCACCACCATCGTCCTCATGATGATGATCATCAGAGAAAAGAGTGTTTAATTTGATGGTTTCGGTCAAAGATAAGAACATGGTCGTTTATCGTTTTTTTTTCATTAGAGTGCCAGTGTTTTTTTCTATTTTCGATATCTCCAACTGAAAACGCTAGAAAAGTTTTATGATTAGGAAACATTGAAGAGTGTTTTTTTCTTTTCTTTTGAACAAATGATAAGCCACATTGGCCAATGTTGACCTTTCACATCAACCTCATTTCTTTGAGCTGATCATTCATTTAAAACTAAAACAAAAACTAAAGCTTCTTTTCTTTTGGGGGAACTGCTGTGAAGAAGCATCCATATCGAACTGATTTATCTTGCTTTTAATTTTTCAACAACATTTACCAGCACGTTCACACAATCCTTCTTTTTGCTGATGGTTTGTTTGTTTGATTTAGTGATAGATCAATCGATCAATCGATTGATTGATTAATTGGTTGTCTGAAATCGATCAGCGACGACGAATCGTTCGATTTTACGAATTTGTTCCACTAAACCAGATTTTTTTTTGTTAATGTTGTCTTGGTGCCAGTTAAAAAACTCATTCAAATTTGCTTCACCTGCTGCGTATTTTTTCATTTTCTGTCGTGCATTTGAGCGTTTGACGCTCGTTATGGAGCTTAAAAAGATTCAGAAAGCCACTTTACTAAATTATTGAACAAAATTTCTTTTCAATTCAAATCAAACAAAAATGTCATCTTTCAGAAAAAGATCTCAGCAAGCATTTTCCTCAACACTTCTTCAATGGTTTGCTAGGTTCAAATCGAAAAAATTCTTCAACTTTTTAGTTAGATGTTGTTCTTCTTGGTCATCGCGGTGTATATCTTGTGCCGATTTCATGATTTTTCTTCAGTGCTTTCGTTGTCATTTCTATTCAATTGTGATATTAATATCGATTTTGACAGTCACCGATAGTGCCAAACCATCATTATCACAGCAAACAGCTAAAGTTTCGGAACACCGTTTAGTGATGCAAGATCGAGCCATTTTGCACGTTAATTTGATGAATACAGTTGGATTGTGTCGAGACCCTAGACCAGTTGTGGTTTATCCTCCATCGACGCCCAACAAAATTTATTATCCTCGAGGAACAGTAATTAACCTGATTGTTTTAATTGACTGATTCTAAGCAATTTTTTTTTTTTTGAGAAAGTTGGTTCATAGATGCACCGATCAAACTGGTTGTTGCCCGAACGCCGAAGTTTGTCGGCCAGAATCAATTGTACAGATTGAAAAAGTTTTCTTTGTAAATCATTTCATATTGAATCAAAAAGTTTCGGCTGGGCATCGAATAGCTCCACGCTTGAAGCCGCTAAAATCAAACTTCACTACACTAACAGAATCGTTGACTTTTGTCAATCATACTTTATGCAAATGTATCAAATTGGCTCGTGATGCCATTGAGCACGATGATATTCAATCGGTGGTCAGTAGACCGTTGACCAGTTTGAACAACTCGATTGCATCTACTTCGTTCATTTACCACATGATTGTTACGTTAACCGTTGTTGCCATTGTCATGGTGATGTTTTTCATTTACAAATGCATCTACATTCGATCTTCTCATCGAAATCCTGTTTGAAAAACAGTTTCTTCCATCTCTAGAGCAAATGTTTTTTTTTTTTGAGTTTCAAAAACTTAATAAATCAATTTATGAATCACAATTGTTTTCTCGATTCTTTTGCATGAAATGTATCTTAAACGTGATTCATTTTCTAATTTCGCAACTTCAAATGATATCAAAGAGCATTCTCTTTTCGAATCAATTTCTAATCGTCCTCCAATTGAGTTATTCATTTTAGAATTACCGAAAATTTATCAGATAAAAAATACGAAATGTATCTTCTCAATCAAGTCCAGTAAGAGGTATTTAAGTTGCCAAGTTTGCTGAATTTAACTATTAATCGATTTTCATTAAGATTGTCAATCAATTTCTAATCTGATTTAATTGAATTCAATTGGCTTGTCAGTTTTCTTCAAGTTTTTCATGGAAGTTTCATTGGTTTGAGTGAGGCTTTGGATGATTTGGATATTGGAAACTAATTTTTCATCTCGTTTCCAAATTTAGTCAATATTATTTTGGTAGAAAAAATTTTTGTTAAATAATGTTCAATCTCGATCAAAGCAGTAGTGATAAAGAGAAACACTTTATTGAATGGTTGCGAGAAGGAAACAGATTGTTGCATGGCGGCACCCATCCAAACGCATTTAGTTGAAAGAGATATTTTTCAAGTATCAATCATTACGGGGTGGCAAAACTGTTTTTAGAGTTTTGAAAAATTTTCATTGTTTTCTAACCAAATTTGATTGTTTCTGATTTCAAAAAGTCTTATTTTTGTGTAACAAGATACCGTTAAAAGTAAACCATCGTTACAACTTTCACGTTATCATCAAATTGCAAACTTTTGAGTATATTGTTGGCTATAAATTTATTTTTCTCATTTCACTATGATGATGCGATATCTAAAACTTTTCAAAAATTAATTGAAATAATAATTTTATTAATTATCATCTCTTTGCTAATCAATATTACCATCAAAAGAGTAATTATCAATTGGTTTAGGTGAAATCGAGAATCTGTTTGTTTGTTTGGGTATAAATTAACTGGTTCAACCAATCAGTCAACTTGGTAATCAAAAAATAACCAAACATGGACAATCTTATGAAATTTTTCACTTTATTCTTTTGCTTCATTGTATTTTTGATTTGTGATCAAGTAAAGGCTGATTCTCAGGCCCAATCCAAGTGTCGATCATTACACCATATGGATGCCGATTCTGTGGGAACTGTTTTCACAAATAACAATTGCCTATTAACTTGTATTTTGTTTTTTACTTTTTGGTTGAAAAATTTAAAAAAACCGTCTCTTCAACAGGTAACATTCATGGAAAATATTACAACCATGCAGTCAATGAAGGTCAAACTTGTTTGCTTGGCTCACTTCCTCATGTGAGTAAAAGTTTTTTTTAAAGTTTTTCATTTGATGATCCATTTTCAACAGGTTTGTAAAAATGGTCAATGCTCAAGCCAATATCAACAAGGTCACATTGACATCAATCTACAATCAGCTTCGCTTTCTCAACGTGCTAACATTTATGCATCGGTTTGCCTCAAGAATTCTAGTGCCCCAGTTTCTGTAAATAGAACACAATAGATAGCTAATGAATTAATAACGTTTTTTCCAATATCAAGCTTCCGTTGTCGACAAATGATAAGATAGGTTGTATCTATTGTTCATCTAACGTCGCTTCAAACACCAATTATGCCACGTGGAACTCTGTTTGTACAAATTCAGGAAATCATCAGTTTATTAATGACGCTCGAGTCACTTTTGAAGTTTGGAACTATTTTGGACCTCAAAACTCCGCTTTTCTTGGTGGCTCTACCTTAACCATTCCACAATTGCAGAATCATGGTGATAATAATCGTTTGATCCATTTAGCTCTTACTGGAGGTTCAACAAATGGACAGATCAACGTGCGAATTACCTGGACTCCTATCCGTTAGTTTCCTATCGTTTAATTCAGTCGATTTTTTTCAAATCTCTAAGAAAACTTAATATTTGAAAAGAAATAAAATTAAATTTAATATAAAAAAAATTGATAAACAATCAATTACAGAATTAGATCAAATTAGTTTTGATAAAGAAATTTATGATTTTTTATGAAAACCATCGAACAATTGTATGAATTGTAGTACGTAAAAAAGTTTGAACTTTACGCATAAATGAGTTTGGTGTGGCTGTTTTTGAACCTGAACTCGTTGTCGATGAGCCAATTTTAGTTGTAGATTCAGGTTTTCGATGTCTGTTCACATAGGAATCATGCGGCTTATGTTGTTGATTGGCTTGATCATAGTTGAAAGAATCATCTGAAAATGACTGCTGCTGAACTTTATTCAAACATTCACCTTGCATGCAAATTTTTCCAACACCACAAATGCTTCCTTCTAAAGCTGGATGAGCTGGTGATGCCCAATTACCGCGAGAACACCAAAGTTCTTTGCAAATATCCTGTAAGAGAAAAAGTCAAATTACTGAAACAATTGGAAAAAATTTCTCTTCTTATTAACATTGAATGGCATTTTGGTGGTGATGTAAGCTCGGTAATCGTAGCCCAAAGCCAATTGACATTGTTGATTCAAGCTATATTGCTGACCTGGCAAAAGATGATGTCGCGTTGTTGAAGAAGATGAAGCCATTTCATATTGAGAATCGATCGAATTGGTGTAGAACAGAGGTGATGATTGATCATTGGAAGTGGTCTTTTCCAAACACTTTATATTCGTTTTTCTTGTTGAGAAATAACAGTTAATTTTCAAAAATGTAATATAAAAAAATTTTATTAAAAACTGACTTGAGAAAATTTTCTAGATAAAGATTACTACATGGAGACCAATGAATTTTACCAGGACCAGTTTTCTCACTCATGATGAACTTGTCAGGATCACAATTGTTGTCATGTCCATCATGTAACATACCCAAACTATATGAAAAATGAAGCTGAATGAAAATTTCTAATTGAAAAAACTTACCTGTGAGCCAACTCATGTGCTATGACAAAAGCCGATTCGAAGTTTTTGCCTTCGTTCAATGTGCAACTGTAAGATGGGCGGCACATGCCATTCACCCAAGCCAAACCTTAAAAAAAATTCATTTTTTATCGAATTCCTATTTGAACAATTTTACCAAGAACTTTCTTGTTTTTTTCATGGCCGATCTGCTTGAACAAATCGAGACTGTATCGAATTAAAAACAAAAGATTGATAAAATTTTTTTCAAAGACAATTATTGTACTTACCCGGTAAGCATTAAAGCATGATCCCAACGACTGTTTGGTGCCGTCTTTTTCCACAATCGTTTCTGCCATGCGCAAAAATTATCTAAATATTGATCAATGTCACCGTGGGCCGGATCAGGAGCATCACCATTTCTCGTTTCATCAAGATAAACAATTTTTTTAATTAAAATCCGTATCCGTGTTTTGAGTGTATCAAAGTTGTAGATCAATTGAACTTCATTCATGATGGCCAAAATCAGTTTACGCAATTCCCGAATATCTCCGTTAAATTGTTCAATCAGACTCTCATCAACAAAAATTATCGTTTCGATAGTATAAATTTTATTCAAAGATTTTCTTCGATTTTGTTTTGATAGAACTTGTCGGACCGATCTTTGTAAAACTTTTCGATTTTTTTCAAAAACTTTTTGAATGAAACAATCTCGCTCAGTTAGCTTCAACGTCGACTTTTGAGAGTCTGAAAAATTTTGCTGATTGAGTGAGCTCCAAAATCAAAAGCTTTTGAAATTGAAGCCGGTTTCTTGAATATTATTCCATTATCAGTGACCAAATCGATCGAATCAATGAATTTTGAGTGATTTGAAAAAGAAAACTTTGATTGAGTTTTATTGAGATTGGGCCGTATAAAAAAAGTATTTCCATTCTTGAACAAAACTGAGGCGAACTGTTAAACAAATGAAAAAAAGTTTTTAGAAAAGCTGAATTCATGCTAGCTTTTTTTCATACTAGAACGAATTTATTTGATGTTTCTCCTGAGCAGACAGTGACGGCGATCCAACCGCCAACTTCAGGCATCAACAAACTTCCATGGTAGAAATCACATGCTTCAGATATGGCACCCTGGAATTTTGTTTGTCGGTTTTCATAAAGAAAGGCGTATAAAACTTGATATTTGTGTTTGAATCGAAAAGTGAAACTCAACAAAAATTCATTTTTGTGATGAAAAAGTTTAGGTATTATCAATTCATAATCATTGTCTTTTGAGTAGAAATGATTGTGTATCATCGATGCTGCTTGGACATTGGTCATAACCTGAAAAGAAAATAATTTAAAATAAAAACAATTGTTGACTCAAAGATTTGACCTACTGCAATCAAATAGAATAGGGAGAACATCAAGAGCGTTTTTACTGGTTTGAGAAGGGCCATCGACAAACCAGATTGGAACATTTTAAAGAGAAAAACTTTACCAATGCTATTGAATCATGATGCAACTGGTTGGTATTAAAAATTAATCGATACTATCATTATCCATAGACTAATAAAACAAAAAACAAATAAAATACCTGATTAAACAAAACCCACAAACCGAATCAAAATAAATAATGGCTTTTTTTATTTGATAAACAAAAGTAAACTTTCACCTGTGAAAAAAGTGAATTAATTAGTAGAAAAGGCACAAATCTCCAATCATCCAGCAAAACTATCTGAACGATATGTTTTTTCGGTGGTTTATAGTGGTGATGATATCGCCGTTTCTATTTGAATGCATTCCATTCATCAAATAATACTCCAAAACTACTTTGATACAGGTGGTCGTCCTGGTGAGAGAATAGTAGTTGGACAAAGTTTAAATTGGGACAAACACGCGCGCAAAACATCATAGCAAGGAGAAGAAGCACGCACTACTTGTTGTCGTCACTGATTTCATTTTGCATTGCATTGTTTAGTTTCAAACAATTAATTGAAACCATTTCGACAATCATTGGAAAAAATTTTTTTCAACAACAAATTTTGAATTTTCTTGACGAACCTCAGTGAAAAATGGAATTGAAACTTTATTTGAAAAAACGAAAGTTCCAGAAAAACTGAGTTTTCAATACGACCGGTGTGGATTGGTAATGTGTTGCAATTTTGGTGACCTCTTTTCTTTTCATTTTGAACATGCAGCAAATTTAGCTTAAAATTCTCTTTTGACTTGATTTTTCTTTTGGAATCAAATTCAGAATGAAACATTTTCAAGGTTGGACTGGTTTGAAACGAGATCGACTACACTGTATATATCTCATGAACTGAAAACGCAAGTTTTGTGACAAACTATCATTTAAAAGGTTCTTTGATCGAAATCGGTTAAAACTTTGGTTTTGAAACAAGGAGATTGTGTGACAAAAAAAAAGTACAAGTAAAACTTTTTTCTTAACATTGTTTTCATTATTCTAACCGATAGATGGTGCTACAACTCAAAATAAAATATTTATTCATGTGTACAATTTTGAAGCATTAATAACAATCCCCCTGAAATTTGGGAAAAAATGAATTATAAAATAATCGGAAAATGTTCGACTGATCTCAATCCTTGTTGCATTGAATATTCTCAAAGATTAAAACTTTTTATTGTTGGAACTTATCAACTGATTGAAACAATTGATAAATCGATCGAACAATCCGATCTTAATCAGTTTTTAAACAATCGAATTGGAAGTTTGAGTTTGTTTGAGGAAAAAAACTTTCGTTTAATTGAAACTTTTTCTTGTTCAAATGGCGGTGTTTTTGATTTAAAAATTATTGATTTAACTAGTTGGAATGATGTATTTTTTGTCACCGCTCATTCCAACGGATATTTCGCTTTTTATAGAGTGAAAAATTTTAAAATCGAAACTCTACATTCTGTTCTGGTGGAAAAAAATGAAATTCTAACAACAATTGACTGTGTTTACTGTTCAAGTGAAAAAATCTTATCGTGTTATGTTGGTTGCGCAAATGGAAAATTGTTTCATCATCGATTGAAATTGAATGATCAATTGATAGTGGAGCAAGAAAATGTTTTAAATTCTGAAATCTTTGAACATCAAATCACTAAATATGATTTTTCAATTTGGTTTCTCAAAATTTTTCATTTTTCTCTCGAATCAAACGATTTCGAACAAGATTTGATTTTTGTTGCCTCTGAAGATTGCCGGTGGAGAATATTTACATTCAAAAACAAAAAACTTTCAGAAATCTTTCAAAACTCTGACGCAAGCTATGGAGTGACTTCAATCGAGTTTTTAAAAAATGCTTCTAAGAAGCTTGACGCTAGTTTGATTGTCTTTGTTGGTTCATACGACGAGCATTTACGAATGTATCGGTTAAATTTTTCTATTAATGATCAAAATCTCTCAGTGCTAAGTGCCCATTTGTTTGACCAAGTTCGAATCGATGGGGGTGGTGTGTGGCGTCTATCTGCTCCTCTTCCCAAAGAAAGTGTTGTGAAAATTTTAATTTCGGCTATGTATTCTGGAGCTTATGTTTTGCATTATGATTGGGACAACCAAAACTACAATTTAGAAAAGATTCTAATGCTCGATTATCAAGAAAAAGACGACCAACCAATGCTTGTTTATGGAATCGCTGCTAATACAGAAATATCATCCATAGTATTTGCATCATTCTATAATCAAATGCTTTACATTTGCAAAAAATCTTCTTAATATTTTAATAACGAAAACTAGATGGCACTTATGTTTTTGATATTTGAAAAAAATTATTTTTTCTTATTCTTCAAAATGCAAATTAAAAGATAGATTTTGAATGTTCAACCAAGTAAGTTTTTTTTGAATTTCAATGATCTTCAAGTTTCTTTTTTCAACCAAGGTTTTCAATTCGAATAATAAAGCAACAACATCAGGCAAACTTTAATTTCTCAAAATTGAAGTTTATTATCATTATTTATTGCATCAGCTATAAAAATTCGAATGAAATAACTCATTTTTATGATGGCGCAATTCAATACAATTTGATTATCATCACGGAATTAAAGTTTGATTGTGGTGTTGTGTTTTTAATGACTGCCAGATTTCAATTTGTTTGTGATTTCAAAAAATGATACTCAGATGAATTTTAATTGAAATTGTTTTCAAGAAAAAATCAGTGTGCATTTTAAATTGTGTTTTTTTTAAAAATCTGGTGACATCGTTTCAAAAAAATGTTTGATGCCAATGTAATCATCAATCAAGCAAACAAGGTAAATAGTTTTTTTTTCTTAAACTATGGATTTTTTTGTGAAAGTTCTTTAAATCGAGCAACGACCTCATCATTCAGATGAATAAATTTTCAAATTTAATGAGAGGATAAAAGGATTGGAATATTTAACAAAAAAAAATAGTGTTTCTATAGCCAGTGAGATTCGTTTTTGTTTAAACTTTTGCTACAGAAAAAAACTCAAGTTACTTTCATTGCCCAAAAATTGATTTTTTTTAATTCACTTGTTTGATGTTTGTTAAAAAAAAAATTTATTTTAAATTTCAACACTTGGTTGAAGGCGTTTGAACTGGTCATCAGATAGTGGCAACCATTGATGACCAAGCATTCGAGAAATTTCGTTGAAAGTAGCTTCGTACGATTTTGATGTTGTTTTAAGCCATTGAATGAAACTATCATTGATTATTCGATTATGAATATCGTCATAGTCGTTGGAAAACTCGAAATTCGTTAATTCATACGAACAGTCAAAACGTTTTCGGATTGCGTTTTGACGTACCGATAATTGTTTCAAATGTTTCCAATTATTTACCACCAGCAGTAGCGATGAAGTCGAAATCAAATCATTAAGAATCAAAACTTGTAGATTTGGGCATTGTCGACTTAATTCTATCTGATTTTTGATGAAAAACAGTTTAGACTAATTTCAAACAGGCTTAAAACTCACCAAATAAGAATCTATTCGATTGGCAAATTTTTTAAAAATAGTGAATTTCGGTAAATTGTAAAAAGCTAAGCTTTGAAGATTGGCCAAATAATTTTCAGGCAAACGAAACAAGCGGGTAGTTGCTGGCCTCACATAAGGCGTATCATAAATTATTGATGTGACTTGAATGTCTTGATAAATCAGTTCCTTATAAACGGAGAAAAGATGGTAAAAAAAAGATTTTTTTTTTTTGAGTTTTTATCATACATCACTCAAATAAATTGGACTAAAATTTGATTTGTTCACCATAGCCAAATGAATTTTAATTCGACCTTTTGCGATCTGCTCGAATCGTTTCCAAACGGATCTTGATAAATTATCTGCTATTTGATTTGGCCTAGTCAATTCATTTTGCACCAAATACAAATCACGTAAATTTCGGTTTTGGGCTAGCAATTCCAAAACATCGCGATTTAGATGCTGAATTTTTTTTTTCTGAATTTAGAGAGAATTTTGATTTAAAAAAAAACAAACCTGAGGTGATATTATTAAAGTTTCAAGATGAACAAAAACACCAACATGAAAAAAAGCATAAAATGATTTACAGCAATTGATCACGGTCAATGTACGTAAAGTCTCGTAGCAATTGTGAACAATAGAATCTAGTAAATGAGCCGCTTCGCTGAAATCTAGCAATAAATCTCGCAACACCAAATGCCTTAATCCTGATTTTAAACAATCCATTGCGAAAAAGGTTGATAAAATTGATTAAAAATTTTAATAAATAGTACCAGTGAATTGAGCCATTAATCCTTGTAAAGCTTCGAGAAGTTTTCCTCCGGTTCCAATAACATTGCTGGATGGATGATCCAAATGGCTTTCGTCGTTAGAATGAATTCCAGCGTTTAAACGATTCGCCCAATCACCATATCGATCATTCCATTCGTCACTGGCTATTGCCGCCGTATTCGTCGAACGACAATTGAATGTAAATTTGAAAGTATGCAATTGTTTTAGACGCCCACTCTCATGGAATGAGTGACGATGTTTTGCGAATTGCTCCAATGATTTCATGAATTCGTACAGGTTGAAAAAGTTATTCATTGGTTTGATCACCAGAGTTCGAAGGTGATGAGCAAATTTTTGCATAAACATCTAACAACTTGAAGATCAAAAACATTGACAAACATTAATGAGGTTACTTGAGTCTTGAATGGATCGATAATTCGTTGATATCCAAAATAGTAGTTGAATTTGCGTTTGGTAAATGTGATATCATTCAAGACGAATCTAGTCCATATCAATGGCGAATAGAAGCAGACATACCATTGAGGACAGACTTGCGAGGCTAAATGTCTTTCCTTGATTGTCAGCAAACGAAAAATTTCTTCCAATAAATCTAACGGTAGCATATGCCATCGAGCTTGAAATTTATGTTGTTTTCTATTTTTCGTTTGACTATGTTTTCGTTTCTCTTGTTTTGTAATAATCGTTTTTGATGGATTTGTTTGATAAGTTTGATTGTTTTGTTGTTTTGATTTCTGTTCCTCTTGATCCTCATTATTCATAATAGTCGATGGCTTTTTTTCACAACAAGATGAATCGAAAACAACAGAAACATTATTCTCATCATGCACAAAACATTCAACATTTTTTGGCGGTGATATTTTTTGGCTACGGCAAAACAACGAGCATGATGATGATGTCTCGATTGTTGTTGGCTTTCTCAAGCATAGTGATGATTGGTCTGGTGGTGGTTGGTCAAATCAACAACATTTATTTTTTGTTGGTTAATGTTTTTTCTCAAACCTGAAACTTTGCCACGACGATTGGAATCTGTGCTATTATCGCTTTCTTTCATCTTTTTCCAAACAATTTCATTTCAGAAGCTTTCTTGAAAAACAAACGAAAAATTTGGTTTTAATTGACTTTGATGAAATGACCTTGGTGAGTTTTTGTTTAAACTAGTGGCAAATTGCAAAAATCTACAGAAAAACTCGTGAATTGGTGGTAAAGAAAAAACATCACTGCTTGTTTTTTCATTTTCAACTGTCTAAAATCTAAATTTAGATTGAAGTTTTTTTATGTTCTTTTAGTGTTGTTTTTCATAGAAAGTTCTTTTGAATTAAAGCTGCCAAAAAAGTGAAAATCATTTGAGGTTTTTTGTTTTCTCTAACCAGCTTCTAGTATTCAATTTAAAAATTCAGGTAAATTCAACAACAGTCATCATCCGTTCCGTTTCTAGCAAAAATTTTAAAAAACAATTCCATCGAGCTTTCTCGGAAACATGGTAAAAGAAAAAAAAAAATGAATTGAAAATAATTTATCAAAAATATATCTTATAATGGCATTGTAGTATATTGAAACAAGTTTATCGGCGCTTGTTACGTTTTTTTTTCTCTAAAACATCACCGCGATCTCAGAAAAAATCAATCAAAACTTTAAAATGGTTTTTTTTAAAACAACTACATTGAATCGATTTATGGAACCATAAGATTTATTATTAACGGTATTATTCATTCTATTCGAAAAAATCTTTTTTAAAAATCAATGAAGTTTCAATTGGGTTGTGTTTTTTTTTTTGTTTTTTTTTTCATTGAAACATTCCGATGAATGTGAATGAATGCTCTAAATGTTTTTAAAGCCATCAACAGTTCAAAAAGTTGAGGTTTTAATCATTTTAAAATGGATTTCTGAGTTGCTGAAAAAACAACCATCATTGTACAGAAACTAGAAAAGAAACATATTTTCAAAATGATGTGTTTGTATTGTTGTGAAAAATGAATTTTCTTGGGGAAATGTATTGAGAACAATAAGAACCAAGCCAGTCACTTTTTTTTACCAAGTTTTGTTCGTTTTTCCAAACCATCATTAGAGGGTTTCTTCTGAAAGATGATGCATTCTATTAAATTATACAAGGCAACAACATTTTTTAATTTTCTTCTAGTTCAGTTGTTTTATTTGACAAGTGATTTCAAATCTTGACTTGATACAAAAAAAAGTTTGACAGTGCTTTCAAAGTTATGAAATAAAACCTTAATTAATGGGAAATGAATTTTTTAAAAAGAAAGTGTAGCGTCAAATTTTTTTTCTATTTGTTTTAAATGATTTGTTTGCGATAAGAAATCTAATTGAAAAAGAATTTTCTTTCAAGTTTTTATTAAAAATTAAAAATTTGATTCGTTTGAGTAATAGTTTACAGTGAAGCCTACTTTTTTTCTACTAAAAAATGAAAAGCTTTTTTTTGTACTGTTTTCATGTGCAAAAAGTTTTGGCATTAAAAGGCTCTTGTGAAAAGTTTGTTCAGAATTTTTCTTGTTTCTCTGTTTTTCATCTATGTTTGTTTAATAAATTGAATGTCATACACAACAACTGCAACCCTAACTTTACTATGAAAAGATCTATACAGTTTTTTTTTCACTGCTATTCATTTTGTGTAGTGAATTTCTCTATTTAAAATCGAAAATTTTTCTCTTTGTTTTAGTGGAATACTTTTATCGGTCTTCTGGTTTATTAGAAGAATATGTTTCTGACAACGGATCATCATTTTTTTGAAGTCTGCAGAATTTTCCTATATAAACTATAAATTGATCAAATAAGTTTTATTATATTGATATCCATTCTCAAGAATCATTTACCATGGTATGTTCTGATAGGGTTGAGTATTTGAAAAACATTTTCTTCATTATTTTACTTTAGTCTTAGCAAATTTATTTTAAAGATTGATGAAATTTTCAAGAATCGTAAAAAAACGGACAATCTTAGTTAATGGTAGTAAAATGAAATTTATCGAAAAACAAGTCGTTTTTTGCGAATAGTATTTGAATAACTTTGATGGTACTCTTCTCATTGTATCAGTTTTAAATTTAGGCTTTTCGAACAAAAAATAAACTCCACAGTTGAGGAAGATAAGTTTCGGAAAGAAGAGAAAGAAAAATGGATTTTTTCTTTTTGCATTAAATGAAATGGTATGAAATATGCTTGTTGTATATATTTCACGCATACACACACTACGCTCTATGGAGTGTGTGTGTTTGTGTCTTCTTTCTCCAATTGACTGTTATTCTAGAGAAGACCAGTACACAGACACGGCTGGTGGAACGGTTTTTTTTTAAGCAAGCAAGCACGCACACTGAAAGACAAGCACAATTTGTTTGTTGTCGATCAGTTCTTTTATATGGTGGCAATACTAGAAACCCAGTGATCTGCTTGAATTTGTTTGCAGCCAAAGCATCCCATCTCGCACAATCATCTGACAAAAAATGAAGTCATTTGTGCAAACGAAAAAACAACTATTGATTCGTTCGAATATGGATTATGTGTTATGTTTCAAAATTAGTTTCAATCTGATTGCATGTTGCCATTGAATTTCTAAAATCAGTTTCAAAAAAATTGCTCAGTGTTTTTTGCTTTTGCCAAATTTGGTGAGTTGATAAATTCATTCATAAATTTCAATTGGATTAAACTAGATGATAAATTTGAATGTGGAAAAAATTAATTCTGTTTGTTTGATGACGGAATGCTTGAATAGAAAAAACAGTAAATGTTAAGTGAGTGTTTATTTAAAATTCACTCTATCAATGATTTTATCCTTTAGCAGGATAAAACTTTTCTATTCAATCTGAAACTATTTTAATTTTCTGTTTGTGCAAGTTTTTCATTAAAATAAACAACATTCTAATTGAATCGAATAAATAAACCAAAAATAACAGCCACTAGGGTTTAAAAAAAACAGTTCTTTGAAAAATAATTTCTTGGAATTTTTTCTACACTGGAAAATTAATCCCATGCAACCAACCAATCATTTTGTTAATTCATTAATTAGAAGCTCAGAGTTTCGAGTCACTAAATGCCATTTATTTATGCGCTTTGATTTGGTTTCTTTCCAATTGGTTGTATTTCATTATCAATGATTAATTCTTTTGGCTTTGAATCTCATTAAAATTTGCAATTTTGATTGAAATTTTTTTCTTCTTATGACAAACAAACGAACCAATAGAAAGAGAATACATTTGAAAAATTACATTACCAAAACGTTGATCAAGCTCTTCATTTTGCAGAAACAAAGAAAATTGAATTCTCTGTTTTCATTTTTTTACAGCAAATAAAAAATAAAACAAAACGGATGCCTGAATAGAAAGAAAATGTTTAACAAAAAAAAAACTGGTGTCAAATTAAAATTCATGTGGAAGTTTTTGTCAAATGACAATACCAATTTCCACTTGGTTTGAGAGGAAGTTTTTCTAGACAACAAATTGACATCATCACCGCTAACAACATTGTTTTTCTGGCCACCCTCTCTCTTTCTTTCTCATTGAAAAAGCAACTTTTTTTTTTTGGTCTCGAGTTCGTTTGCTTGTTTGAATGTTTATTTATTCAAGTGTCATTAGTTGAATGGTGATGGTGAAATTAATCCAAAACAACTATAATTCCATTTAATTTCTGTTGTTCGGATGTCATTGTCAGCAAGCATATAGATTTGAATCATCTTTTCGAGATGTGGTTTTTTTGAGATCATCGGTCAGTTTGTTCTAAGAGAATTTTTAAAATTTCAAAAACTTTTTTCTTTTAAACTTTATTATCAAATAAATTCGATCAAGTTATCAAAGAAAAAAAAAGGGAGAAATTTTAATGTCGAATATTGGTTTAAGGGAGCTTGGAGCGATTTTCGAATGATGGTTGCACAGAGGTTAGTGTTTGTTCGAAAATACATCAATGGAAACTTGTCAAATGATTTAAACTTTATTCAAAAAAGTGAAAAAAGATAAATTTGAAATCATTAATTTTGTTTGCTTTGAGAACGCATTTTATGCTTCCCAATAGCTAAAAGATGCTACGTCAATAAGCTTTGAATGATGTGTTTAGTGGAAGACGATGAATGATGATGGTCCTGGTGAAAAAAGAAACCGGCCAAATAGATCACCATCCTAATAAAGTTTCTTCATTCTTTAGCTTATTTTAATTGATAAGTTTCTAGTTTTTGCTTATCGGTTAAAAGAGATGTATCTTCACTTTTTCCTTTTAAACGACAAAAGAGCCCAGCCAGCACACGCACACTACCCAAGCATTAATTTAATAGAGAGTTTTTCTAATATCAAAATTATGTATGCTTTTGAAGAGAAAAAATAAATTTTTTTCCATGGACAGAAGAGAGTTCGAGAACTGTCTTGTAATCACTGGAAATAATCATTTTAATGGGCATTTTTAGAAAATTTCATTTTTTTTTTTCTTTCATTTTAGGATACATAATTTATATGGCTCAATAATAATAAAAACCAATTTCATCTGCCTGGCCAAAAATAGAAAAAGAGAGATTTTCTTTTCAAAACCTGAAATGAAGATTTCTCATTTTTCTTCTTTTTTGGTTCAAACAAAAAATTATCGAAATTTTTTTCGGTAAAATTATTGATCAACTTGATTAATAATTGAGGCTGCCCGTAGCCATTTATCGAAATCTAGTTGAAAAGACATTTGAAATTTTGAAACTATCAAAAAAATAAACTGTCAGCTAGAATTTTTGTTTTTTGTCAACACTGAATTGACAGGTTGGAGTGTCAAGTGTTTTAAATTGAAAACAATCTTCAAATTGACAATCTCTACAATTATTAATAATTTCCCATCCATAAACAGGTTACATTAAAACATTTCATTAAACCAAAATGTTTGCATCGAGTTGAATCCACGCCTGAACATCGCAGGATTGCACCAATTGTCATATCAAAACATTCGATTAATATTGAAACAATCTATTCGTCTGGTAGAAAAAAAATCAAAATAAAAAATTTTCAATTGCAAATTCAACAACAACAAGAAACAAGCAAAACTAAATTTTTTTAACATGATCATCATCATTAATGATTAATCTATTATGATAATAATGAAAAATATTTTTCAACAACCAGCCAACGCAACCAAGTTCACCACAAAACACAAATAAACCAATGTCGTCCATCATTCCAGAGAAAAGTTTAACGCCACAGAAAAGCGTTTGTTTTCATTCTGTCATCGAATCGGACCATAAAATCACCAATGGTATGTTGTTTCCTTTCCTTTGTTTAATGTTTTAGCAAAAAAACTTGAAATTGGGTAGGAAAGAGTTCGGCAACATATCCTGCTTAATGTTGAAAATGCAATCACGCCAATTATGTTTAGTAAATTAGTAACTATCATTGATTCCTTCTAGTAATGATTTTTTCATACAACACTCAACACTTCCTCTTCTCTATCTAAAGATTTCTTTTTTTCTTTGAAAAAGAATTTTCTATCCATTATTGAAAATATTTAAGAACACATTTTCCCCAAACACGAATCGACTCGGTTAGTCAAACTTCTAATTTTTCTACAACTCTGCATGGTCAATAATATTTTCTATTAATGATTTGAATTTTTCTTCAAAAGTTCAAATGTCTTTCGATTGACCTCTATTACATACTAATAATCTCAGGTGATTTGACCGCTTAAGTAATTGGTTTTTGAATAGAAAATTTAGTGTCATTGATCTTCCGGAAAAAACATCAGTTTAATTTAGAAAAAAGAAGATTATTTTAACATTCTATTAATTCGAAATTTGTGATCCAAACGATGCCATCAATTTTTGAGATTTTTCCAGTTGTTTTTTTCGTTCGCTGAGATATTTTTCCAAAAATCCTAGTACCATTCGACGTTTTGGCTCATTGGTTACCAACGAGTCAATATTGTCGTTTGTTGAACTAGAAAAAGATGAATGATGCATCAATTGGTTTTCATCATCTGCCACTCTTGTTGATTGGATAGAGTTCTGTTCCAGTGTATCATCGTTTAGTGGCGGGAAACTTTCACTTTCAAAAAAGAATGACTTTAATCGCTGTTCCTTGATTGGCAAATGAAGACGTACGATGGGGTTAGAGATTGGTAAAAACGCTTCACGACGGCTCATCGATTGATTCTCAACTAACCGATTATTGATAATCACAAAAACTGATATCATCTGTTGAAAGAAAAAAAAGAAAGGTGAAACAAAGTTTTTTCCAATTCGTTTTGAACAAATACAAATAGATTGATTTTGAGAGCCCAAAGTTTGGTCATTATGTTTGTTGTTTCGAAACCACAAAATGATAGGATGATGATGCGATGGAAACGAAACTCGATAAACTCTCACCTAAACTAAAGTCAACTGAGTAGTGTTTGTTGATCAACGCCAGTTTATTTGCCTTTTATTTGTTTTTGATTTGAATGCATCATTTTTTCTACTTTAAATAGCAAACTTTGAACCGGTTTTCTCAATTTGAATTCTTGTTCAAAAAAAAAGCAAAACGAATTGAACTAATTCCTATTTGAGCACAATCATGCTCATTGACATTTCAGACACGAGTTTCCAAAAAAAAAGTTTGCTGCCAAAAAAAATTTCAGCTTGGATTGAATGATAGATGTTGAAGATTTATTTTTTTTGTGAAAATAACATTCAAAACTTTCAAACCATTGGTGGTCAACACCATGGTTCAACTGGATTTTAAAAAATCTAAAATTTAAAAGACTTTTTCTTTGACAGCCATCGATTGTCTACAGTACATGATCAATGGAACTAGTTTAATTAAATTGAAAGCCAGCATGCGACAATATCGTCGTTTTTACACGCTCGAAGAAAATTTGAGTACTATTCGTTGGATGCCATCAACCAAAAAAGCCACCAAAGCTTGTTGTGAGTTTTTTTTTATTAAAGTCTTCAAAAATTTAAATGTTTGATTTTTTTTTCTTTGCTTTTTAGTGCCTTTGAAAAGCATTCGTGAAGTTCGAACTGGTAAAAACACTGAAGTGCTTAAAAATTTCGACATCACCGGAATGTATTCGGAGGATTGTGCTTTTTCCATCATATATGGAGAAGAATTCGAAGCCATTGATTTGATAGCTCTTTCTTCAAACGAAGCCAACATTTGGGTGATTGGCCTCAACTTTTTGATTGGCTTGATTAGATGTAAGTGAAGCAAAAATGATGCTACTATTAATTCTCTTATTTTACTGAGGTTAATAATCGATTAGTAAACTTTTCAAGTAGAAAAAGTTCTTCATCAAGTTTTCAAATTTAAACCACCTTCTGATTGTTTGTTTTGAATTTAGGCCCTGATTCACTGGAAGGTCGAATTAAAATGAGAGAAAAATGGTTACTAGATGTTTTTGAAGAGGCCGACGCTGATCAAAAAGGAATGCTGGACGAACTAGAAACGATTGCTTTGCTCAAACGTCTCAACGAGCGTCTTTGTATCAAAAATTTGAAACAAAAAATTGTTGAATTTGAAATGAGTAAAAAGAATGGAGAACAACGTGGATGTATATCGAAACACGCTTTCATCTCATTGTTCACCCAAACCGCCACCAGACCAGATATCTATTTTATTCTAGTTCGGTAAGTTTTAGTTGAGTTGTTTTAAAAAAAAAATCTCATTCATCTTTTCAGTTATTGTGGACGAGACTATATGACTATTGAAGAATTACAATTATTTTTAGAAGGTGAACAAGGTTTGAAAACAGAATCTTTAGACCAATGTTTGCAGTTGATTCAAAATTTTGAGCCATCAAATCAAGCCAGAAAAAAAGAAAGATTTTTGATTGATGGTTTCACTCAATTTTTGTTGTCGGATGCTTGCGACATTGTTGGAATATCGCCCAAACTAGTCACTAATGATATGGATCAACCTTTGCCCCATTACTATATTGCTTCCTCTTTCAACACGTAACTTTTTTCTGATTGATGAACTGTGTTTTTTCTGAAAGTTTTTTTGCCTAATTGTTCTAGATATTTGCTCGAAGATCAAGTAAAAGGACCATCAAGTTGTGAACAGTATGCCAAAGTTTTGTTATCTGGTATTTTTTTTTTTTTCCATAACAGTTAACTTGAATTTTTTTATTTTTAAGGTTGTCGGTGCGTGAAGATAGACATTCATGATGGCAACAGTGATTGTAACAGTCCACTCGTCTACCACGGTAATACGTTGACAAAAAAAATTTTGTTTTCCAACGTACTAAAAACGATTCGCGATTCTGCTTTCACGAATACGCCGTAATGTTGTTTTAAACGAAAAAAATTTTTCAATCATAGTTTTTGAACTAGGTATCCGTTAATTATTCATTTGAAAAATTATTGTTCGGTAGAATTTCAAAAAAAAGCCGCCATTCTGATAAAAAATATTCTTGGTGATTATTTACTCTTGGAAAAAGACTTTCCGTCCATTGATACTCTGATAGTGACCTCCGATCAAACCACAATTCAAAATTCTTCCAACGTTTCGCAGAAAACAAAAACTCATCGAAAGCTCAAATCGTTATCCTTCAACTCGACTTTATCATTGGGCCGAAACTCTCAAACCTTGAATGGGAGAAATCAAAAACTATATGGTTCAATTGAAAATATTTCAAAAAATCAAAAAAGCTCTAAACAAAAAAGATCGACGTCTTGTTCATCAAATAGCGATTTGAATTCAAACTCTGAACTCGATGAAATTGAAAGCCAAAACAATGTTTTCGAGAAAAGTTTTTGGAAAAGGTTGACACCGAAAAATCTTCAATATAAAATTATCATCATGGTAGCAAAGATTTGATTCATTAATGATAATAAATTATTATTGTAGGGCATGAAAATGAACATAACTAGCCTGGTAAAAGTCGAAGAAATAAGCGATGAAGAAACAAATGATGTTTTTCACGATTCATCATCAATCTCAACATCATCATCATCATCGTTGTCTTCATCAATGTTATCATCCAATCAATTTCGAAAAAAAGTGTTTTTAACTAGAGAACTCTCTGATTTAATTTTTTTAAATAGAGTTAACGCTCGAGACAATACTGAATGGATGTCAAATATTGAGGAAAATCGCAATGGTTAACTGTCTATTCAATTGATTTTTCATGAATTGATTTTCTCTTTTGTAGTTGTTCAATTAAATGAAACATTGGCCAACAAAGTTATTGACACTCACTTGGAAGAGTTGATTCAGCGAAACAAAAAGTTTTTTACTCAAGTCTATCCCGACAACAGTCGAATCGATTCCAGTAACCTTAACCCGTTCGATTATTGGCATTGTGGTGTTCAAATGATCTCAATGAATTATCAAGTATTATTCATTTTTAAACCAATTTTTTAATTTATTTAAAACAAACATCTTAGACCAATGGACAGATAATGAATTTGTATCGCAGTTGGTTTTCACAAAACGGATCCTGTGGCTATGTTTTGAAACCTTCTTGCCTCAGAGAAAAATATTCTTCATTTAATTTTAGACGTAAAGAGCCAATTCCAAGTATGAAAATGAATATAACTTTATCATAATGAATATATCTTAAATGTGTTCTTCTTAAATGTTTTCTAGACTCCGAAACGTTAAATATAAGAATTAAGGTTATTAGCGGGCAACAGCTGCCGAGACCTAAAGGAGCTTCATTGAAAGCCAGTTCAATTGATCCTTATGTAACAATACAATGCTTAGGAGTTTCGGTAGATTGCATCGAAGCTAGAACGCGAACTGTTTCAAATGATGGCCATAACCCACTGTTCGACGAAAGTTTCGAATTCAACATTACAGTTCCTGATTTAGCAATGATTCGTTTTTTAGTGCTTGATGATGATTTCATTAACGATGATTTCATTGGCCAATTAACTGTTCCAGTTAGTGGTCTTCAGTCTGGTTTCAAACATGTAAAATTGTTAAACATGAGCGAAGAGATCATACCCAATGCTACTTTGTTTGTGAAAATTTCTATCAACAAAAGGTAAAATAGAATTTTCTATAAGAAATTTGCACTTATTTTTCATAAAAAATTAGACACGGATTCAAACAACGATTACGACGAAAACGTAGCTGGACAAACAAGCATCTGTTTGAATCCAAGCACTTAGGAGTTAAGGAATTGGATGAAAAGTTTAAAATTACTTTCCAAATAATCAATGAAGCTTGTCAACTAAGAAGAAATTTAGAAAAATCATTTTTAGATTTATGCGAAGAGTGTTCTTTGCCCGAAAGCGCTAACATGGCTCAATGTTTGCGAATTTTGACGTTACGGTTGGCTTCTTTTCCTTCGGTGATAGCGTTCAAAGTTCAGAATAGTGAACTAAATGTAATCATTTTACTGGTTTTTGACAGTTTTTTAAAGTTTGCTTTTCAAATTCAGTATCCTTGTATCAAAGTTACGGGAGAGCTGAACGCCAAACTAACTCGAGCTATTTCAATATTAGATCGAACATTGTACGATTTTAATTGGACATCCATTCAGTCTAAAAAGATGATCGAAGAGGTTTGTTCGAGAAAAATAAAATAATTATCTTTAATTTATACTAAATTAGATATTAAAAAATTATCAACATTTTACAAATAAGAAATATCAGTATCAAACGCAATTCATCGAATTAGCAAATTCTAATTTGCTTTGTCATATTTTAAAATCAGTCAGAACCCAAGTAGATTATGAAACCAATAGCAACAATAATTTTGATTATCATGAAATGCTATCCCCGAAACTTTCTGATGAGGTTGTTAGCAAACTGAAAATCGACTGTGATAACAAAACAACAAAAGATCAAAATAGATTCAAATTTGAAAGAAGAAAATTTTTGAAAAATTCGAAAATCAAAACAGATGACGATTTGTCTATTAGCAACTGTGTTCAATCTCGTTGGAAAAAAGGATTGGACAAATGCATAGAGAGTTTTTGTTGGAATATGAGCGTTATCAAAGGAGAGCTTGATAGCTTATTTAGCATCAATAACGAATGTCTCAACACTTTTGAACAAGTGAGATTGAATAAATATTTTAATTTTTAATCTGGTTTAAACTTTTATTTGTCAGATCAATCGGATAGCCCTTTCTCTGGAGCGAATTTTCGAGCGCGAACACAAAATTATATTAAGGTCTAATTCGAATGTTGTTCGCGAATTGAGCAACGTTAGTCCTAGTTGTTTCTCTCATGTTATTTGTTCAAATACTATGTCTAACAACTCAGCAGATACGGAAACAGTCAACCGATCATTAAGTGTTGGCTCTAATTCAAGCCATCCTCACGAAAACTTGAAAAGTATTCTCAAAAAGTCCAGTTGTACCAGTGAGAACGATTCACTGGATAGTACCAATAGTCTTCCAGAAAATACTAATAGATAGCAATGCTTCTCAAATGCAGTGTTCGCTATCATCTGGTTTTTGAAAATTTTTTAAATATTTCATTTAATAATATTAGTTTAAATTGAAATTGTTTCAATGATTTTCGCCAAGAAAATTGATTTCAAATAATTATTTTATTCAAATTTTCCACTGAAATGAAAAAAAATGGAAATTGCTTCTCGACACAAATCATATTGAAACATTTTTTTAAGCGTTCAAAAGAAAATAAGAAATGAACATAACGCCAGGCCTCACTTGATTTTATATGCCAGTTGGTTAAAATTGAAGCTTGAAATATGAATATTTTTGTAATCTGAAGCTTACTGAAACTTAGAAAAGTGGCAACCCTATTTATCAAAAATAAAATTTGTGTTCAATAGTTTTCTACAAAAACTGACTGTTGAATAAAAAATTATTTAGACTCAATAATCATAATTGATTTGAAAAACTAAGCAAATTATCATAGGAAATATTTTTGTAAAAAATAAAATCAAGCACGTTCAATTGATTGTGAAAAAATAATTTAACTTTAATCAATAATAAACTTTGAACAATTGACAACAAAATTTGAGATTCAGCCAAAAATGAAAGCAGAAAAACCAAAAAAACATCAAAAAAGAATTTTTTGTTTATTTAACTGTTTTCTTCATTTTCGATCTTAAACGCAATCAACCAAAACAAGTTTATCAATTTCAGATTATTTTTTATGGTTTTTTTCCAAACTTGTGTGCTTTATTAAATAGAATTTCAGAAAGAATCAATTGATTGTTTGTTTATGGTAATGGGAAATGGTTATCACCGAAGCGATCAAAAAAGCTTTGAAATTTTTGTTACTTTCTATTTGTTAGTTGAAACTATTGAATATGAATCAACGTAAATATTTATTTTGGTGAATTTAGTTGTATGTATTTACAAGAAGACAATTAGAAGATGCTCATGATGCTGTGCATCCTTGACATTAACAAGAGATAACAATCATCTATCAATCGGGCTTGTTTTTAACAAAAATTATTGATTAATGATAAGTTTGAACGAAAAATTCGAGTTTTATTACTAACCTAAATTTAAGCAAAATGGCTTCATTGAAAATGAATGTACCCACCCAAATAATTAAAAAAAACTGCTAAAAATGACATCAAGCAGCATATTTTCAAAAAGCGAAATTTTTTTCTAAAGGTTTCAATGTACTAACGCCTTCAAAATCACACAAACAAACACTTACATTGGACAAATGAAAAGTGTAAGAAGCGTTTATCAACAACACCATTCAATTCAACAAGTATAACATGGATGTTTTTCTTTGAAAACTTCACATTTCGCTTTGGTGGTTTGATCCATAAACACTGAAATAAAAAATCATTTCAAACATATTTTGAAAATCATTCAAGATGAAGTTTTTTGCTATTTTATGCGTGATATCAGCTCTCATCTATGGTGAGTTTTTTTTTTATTCAATTGATCAATCAATGGTGATTTTCATAATTTAAGCTGCCCAAGCCGAGGAATGTGCTGACAAAATAATCGATACCATGGTCAAAACATGTACAGATATTAGAGGATCTTTGGCCAGTTTATCGTCTCTGGACCCTAAACATGCTTGCTGGTAGGTTTTTTTTTTTATTCAAAAATGTCACAAATGCTCATGTATTGAATTGAAAAAAACATTTTTTAGTACCGAAGCTCGTTTTGACATTTGCAAACAAGGCGTTCAGACTTACACTACAGTAGCCAAAGCCACCCGCGTTTGTACCGATGCTTTCTATGATGATAAAATGAAAACTTTAAGCTCGAGCGTTGCGACAGACGCAGTGAAAAAACTTTGCGAAAACTATGATAAAAAGCAATGTATCACTGAAGCCGCCAACACTGCTTGGCAACAAGTAACCGGTCAGTTGAACACTGAAAACATTCAACAAACCATCAGCAAAAATGTCAACAGTGCTATGGACATTTTGGGTAACTTTGCCAAAAATATTACTTCTCAAATTCAAGCTGTAGCACCAAAATAGAAAATGATATGTTTTGGGTTTGATCCATTTAAATTGTTGTAATTATGATTTAACTGAATTTTAAAATAAGTAATGTCGTTTAAAGTTTCGTTTTAAATTAAAAAAAAATTTTAAAATGACGAATTAGAAGCTTGTTTTTTGAATATTTAAATCAGATTTATTTTAAATTTCTACCTAAATTAAGGGTGTTCAGGATTTAAAACTTTAAATTCTTGTTGACTTTTGAAATGGTTGTTAGTGCTCAAAGTTTTATAACAAAAAAAAATGCTTTCAAATATTTAAAAATTTGAATAAGAAAAAAAAGGATCATATTCACATGAAGAAAACTTGCTGGGTTGGTGATGGTTGATTCTTAACGAGAAAAAAAAAGTTTTGGACTTGTGTTTGTCTCTATCTGCTCTAGCAACAATAATAATAGACGTGATCAATTTAATTTCTGAAACCTAATCCTCAACACAAACTTTTTAATAATAATGAACTTTTTTGATTTTTGTTTGGAATTAATAAACAACAACAGACAAAAAATACGAAGAAGTAAAAACTGAAATAATAATGTGGTAGAAGAAGAGTTAATTTTAAAATGAATATATTACATTATTAATAATCATAATCATTTTATTTGAATAAATGCAAGTTTTATGTAAATTTTCTCTGGGTTTTGGTGCTTTTTTTTTTGGTTCGAGTTTTTTTTCGAATGGTATTATATGTTGAATTGAATATAGAAGTGTTATGAAAATAAAATTTTATTTCAATGGCTGCACAATGAGTTTGAAAGTTAATAAGAAAAATTTTGAATCATCTTTCTCCATTTGGTATTGATTTTATTTTAAAGCCAAAACCAAGAAACAGAAATAATGTTTAACAATTATTGAGACGTTTGAGTTTTTTTTAAAACCTGGTAGAAAAATGAAAAATGTCAAATTTTAGTTTTGAGAAAAGTCACTTAGTGTACGCGCCAAACAATTAGAGATAAATGGCAATTTTCCACAATTTAGCAGCAATGTCAATTCCAAATTCTCGAGTATAGTTCTGGCAAGGCTCTCATGTTTCTCTATTCAAGTTTCATTCAAGCAAAAAAGTTTTGTTTCTTTCGTGGAAACTAAACTAAGTGCAAATCTGTAGATTTGAATTTGTCAATATCTCAAAGTTTATCGATAAATTGCTTAGAAAATAGAGAAAGCTTTAACGTTCCGTTTTATATTTGGCTAGAAACAACGACACGTTGAATGAAACAAAAAACTTTCAAATTGACGGTTTTCTGTTTCATACTTGGCTTTTTTGGCAAATTTTTTTGATCGTTCTAATTTGACAAAAAAAAACGGCAACAACAAACGACTCCAGAAAAGTTGAATTTGAAAATCAAATTATTTTCAAATTTAACTTGGACTTTTCTTTGTTTGAGTTTACTTTCCAGCAGAAAAGTTTTGAATTGAGCCAATAAGTTTTTAGAAAATTTTCCTAAATTGGCTGTATTGTATTTGTTTGTCTGTCTGTTTTTTTTCTGATGTTATCAATGGCATCATCAACACACATATTTCAACAGAAACAAGATTATTTTTGTTTTTGGAAAAAAATCGATTTCTGACAAAAATGTGTTTGTCATTGACCAAAAATTGAATTAAGATTACGGCAACCATGACAAGCAAATGAATCAAATTGTTTTCTACATTTCAGTTCTGAAATGAGAAAATTTTCATACAAATTCATATAGGCCTAGTATTTTTAATTGTAAAAAAATTGAGAAATAAATTTAGAAAAAAACCGTCATCATCATTATCATCAGCTGCAGATAGAAAACGATGTTTTGCTAAAATGACTTAATCCATCGAGCATTGATGACAATGAAGTTTTATTGGACAAATTGTGTTGTGATTATCACTTTTTTTTTATAACGTCGTTATGATTATTTTACCCAAATTGAACAAATAAACTGAATAAAACGATCAAACAAAGAAATAAATATAAAACTCTTAATTCTGGTACAACAATTATTTGACAATAATAATGAGACAATAGCAATATATTTATAGAATACAAGAAAGACTGTTTGCTGATAGTGTTGTGAGTGTACTTCTTCAACAGCAAACATAAGACGACAACAATGAATAATCCAAAAGTGATTATACTTTATTTATCACGTAAAATGTATATTTAAAAATTAAGAATCGGATATCGATTAAATAAACACACTCACTCGTAAAAAAGCCAAATTGAATATAAAGCGATATATTTGAAAAAAAAGACAATTCGAACTCAGTAATGTTAGAATGTAGCACAGTGTGGTGTATAGAAATATTGAGATTTAATCATCAAGAGCAGTCAGTCAGTCAGTTTTTATCAATTTCAATGTTTAGATTTGTTTGAAACATAAACATCAAACCATATCAATGCTTGTCAAATGAAAGTTTTTTCTTCAATAAATTGGATGTCTTTTTTAGAGAGTTTTTCAAAAAATTTTGATAAATATTATATTTAATATTAATAGCCATCATTCTTTTAAAAAAGTCAAACAATGGAACAAAAAGATTTTTGTTTGTGTTTGATTGAAATTTACAATTGCACTCATTCATTGGGGCGGTTTGTTGGCAGAAAAGTATTGAGTCAATTCTTATGGGAGAAAATACCTAAACTCAACTAAACTAAAAAAGCCATAACAACGAAAAAAAAACTTCATTCCACGAAATAGAGCTGATTATTATAGTTTCTCATTAAAATAGTTTAGTTTAAAACAATCATTAGTGGGTATCACTCTGGCACTGGGGAAAATTTGATTGCAAAATAATAATATTTGTGTATTTGTATTGCAATTGAATTGTCAATCTCTTCTATCAAACGTGGTGGTGGTAGTGGATCATCAACAGCAAAAAATTCTTCACAAAACTAAAGGAATCTGAAAATTAGATTTTCTTTTTCTTCCAAGTGAAGATAAATCAAATTACACATAAAACACATTACATTATGCACTCACGTGAATAAAGTTCCTCTCTCAAAAATTCCAGAATGAGAGCGTAGTAATGCCATTTTTAACGCGTTTCTACCTATGATACGATAGCGAGCTAATAATAACCAATATTATTACTCATTTTCGTTTTACTTGTCTCAATAATTAAAAAATGAAATCTCAAACATAAAAACCGAAACGATCCATGAAAATTCATATTCGTGACTATTGGTTTGTGTGTGTGTGTGTGGGATGGGAGACCATAATTAAAATGATCTATAATTATTAATGGCAGGCATGTTCCAAATGAAACATTCCTGAATAAGAAAAACAGAGAGGTTCTTTTACCAAAGTAAAAAAATATCATTTTGAATAATTTTAGTCAAACGCACTATCACATGAAATGGATAGGTTCAAACAGGTCAAAACAATTGAATCATTTGATGGTCAAAATTTGGTCAATACAAAATCATCGATAATAAGGACCATTGGCTGTTTTGGTCATTCAAAAAACTGCGGCCAATTCTATTGGCTTAGTTTAAAAAACAAAGTTGAATTTCAGCGAAAAACCATTAAAGAGCAATAAAAATAAATCAAAGTTTGTGTTGTTTAAAGGATCCGTTTTTGAAAAGTGGATGTATCGAAAGATTGTTTCAAGAAAACTCAGTGAAAAATTCGACCTTTTTACTTTTTCCCAATGAAACGTTGCAATCAAATTTGGCCAAATTGGTTATCAAATTAAGTTGATTTAACTTGATTTTTGTTTTGCTTTGGAGACAGATAGAAGAAAAAATGATAGCGCCACTCTCAAAGCAATTCCCTTAAGATCAATGCAGCAAGACAATAGGCTTTGTTTTTCACTTGTTCCATTCAATCGATTGATGATTTTGATGGGCCGTTTTATATTTACAAGAGAAAAAGTTTATTTAGATATATTGATTTTGATTACACACTCCAAACAATTTTCCATCATCATCCTTCCTAAATCAAATTCCTACACTTTCTCACTGTTTTTCATGAAATAGAAGGGAAAAAATCTTGAAAAATCTACTCGATTTGAAAATGATTTAGCGATCAGATTCAAGTTCCCATTGGACTTTTTTTTACAAAATAATAGATACTTTCAAAGCATTTGACGTCTATCGAAAGCAATATTTTGAAATCTAACTGACAATATTTAACACATTTACACAAATTTTAAAAAATTCAATGCTAAAATCCGTATGGCTTTTATATTTTTCAATAGAATAAAATTTGCTCTAATTGATTTTCAAATATTTTCAATGAGCTTATTTTAGCAAAGAAAAGAATGGGCGCAAATTTAAGTAAATCCTGGTTGTAGAGACTGTATTTAATGGGCTAAAAAAATAGTTTTTTTGGGAAAATCTGAATGAATCTAATGTTCATTAGATTTTCTCCTCAATTTAAAGTCAAGTTAATTTAAATGGTTTTAAAAAAAAATTCAATAAGATTCTATAGTTTGAAGAATAAATGGCAAATAGATGTCGCTCAACTATTCTAGCCTTGTATGGCGCCAAGGCATCGTTTTTGGTACACACGCCATATCATTCAAAATGTGAGCACCAATAAGAGAGTTAAAAGAATCGAGAAGAAAATGGGAGACGGTTAGTTGTTTGCACGAATGTGTTCGGTGTGTGTGTGTGCTTGTGCAAAAATTGGAAAAAAATTGATCTCTAGTTTAATTTTTTCTTCGGAGCCATTTTGAAAAAAGGTGTTCTTTCAATGTTTGAAGCTTTAAAAAATTGAACGCTTGATTTTTGAAGACTTGAAATTAGATTTGGTGAAAAATATGAAAATATTTTAATCATAGAACTTGTTTTCTTCTCAAGAAACAAGGGTTTTTAGTGGTGAAACAAGTTGAAGCATTTCAAACGGACACTTATCTCGTCAATCAAAGTTTCTCCGATTGAAACCAAAAATCATCAGATCAATTAATCACCCATTTTCAAGGAAACCTCCTATTTATTGATTTTATTTCCATTAAAAAAAATTCTTGGTTTTATTTGTGAGCACAGAAATTCAAGAAAACATCCCAACAAGTGTGATTGAATAGTGTTGGTTTTTACTAAACTATCGACAAGCGCATGTGAGCAAAGTGAAAGTTTGAACACAACCAAATTAATAAAATTTTCTTTTTCTTACTAACCAAAAAATAGTATCACCGTTCATTTCAAACAAACTAGATTGATGAGAATAGCTTGAGTAGACTTGAGATGTAAAATGTGTGTTCTGTTTTGTCATCGTATTCTCCAGAGAGAAAATTCTCTTTTAATATTAGAATTAAAGAAACAAAAACGGTACAAGAGACAGTGTGTGTGTGTAATCATCGATGAAAAGTGTCAACTGTAAGGCAAGCCTGTAAGAGGTCTATGAAAGTTTTTTTCTTTTGGATATTTGGACTCACTCTGATTGTTGTGCATGATCGCTCTGAATAAAAGTGAAAGAGAAAAGAAAGAAAGAAGAAGAATGAAAGATGAAAAAGTGATAAATGATGTTGATCATACTGAAAATAATGCAAACACTACTTAAATTTCTGAAAAGATCTTTTGAATCATCGTCAAAATAATGACAGTATGAAATGAAATGTGTGGTACGAAAATAATTAACCCGTTGACTCGTCGCCATTTCTATTGTCATCAGCAGCATTACTTACTTAAATTTACCAATGAAAAGTTTTTTTTTTCAAATTGTACAAAGAAACAAGACAACACTTCTAATGAAGAAAAATTCAAACCCAGAATGTCAAGCTATCAGAGAGAAAAGTGACAAATGACATTCACAAACAACAATATTCAAGCATTGAGTCAGCACTACGTTAAGCGTTTCTTCATCCGACTCATTTCTGACTCAATTTAGAAAAGAGCAATTAGCACCATTTATCAACAACAAAAAAAAAAAACAACAACATCATCATGATAACTCAACATGCGGTACAGCAATTGAAAAATCATCAACGTGTTTTGGTGTCAAGCGAAAGCAAACCATCCTCATCATATTGTTTAAAAAGAATTTTTACCGAGAGAAAAAAAAGTTTTAGTTTCAAAAATATTCTCGATGCTACAACAAATCGACCAAAAACATCACTTGAAAATTCGATCAATCCTTCTCTAGAGAAATGCTATTCAAAAAAGTCAAAAGCAGTTTGGCTCAAAAAACAGACGTCAAATTCGAAATTCATTTCATGGCTGATGAAAATGAGTAATGAAATGAACGGTATCAACCAAAATCACCACCAGCACCAGGCTTCGGCCATCAATGCTTCCATAGAAAATAACCTAGGAAAAAATCGTTCTAAATGCAAATCAAATCACCGCCGCCGCTACCACCATCATTACCATCATCAACATTCAAGCATCATCGTCAACAAGAGAAATTGGTTTTGGAATGTCAATTTATATTTGGGAGAAGAAGCCGCCAACAGCAAAACCACCACCATCACTACTTGGTTTCGACGTTTATCATCATTCAACTTAGGACCTTCTTTTTATTGGTTGTTATGGTTTGTCATCTATTTCATCAATGTCATTGGTAAGAATTCATTCTATTAATAATAATGATCAGGTTTTAGAAAGAAATTTCATTTCAACCAAAAAATGATTGATTAGTTTAGCACACGCATCTCAGGTGAACACTATAATCACCAGCTTTTCAAAAAAAGTGCCTTTTCTTAAACAATAATTTACTTTTCTTAAATAGAATTAAAATCTATCAAGTATAGAGAAAGAGAGAGAGAGAGAGAGAGAGAAAAGCGTTTATGTGACGTTTGAAGTGACTGATATCGAATATATTGAGATGCTCAAATATTAATCAATTATTCATGAATACCCTTTTTATTTTGATACAGCAGTTCAAACTGCCATGATAAATATTCAATGATACCTTTCTTTTCTTCAAAGGTTTTTTTACTTAGATCAAAGTAAAATTTTCAGCTTAATGAAACGTGTCGAGTTTTACTAAAATCAAAGCGCCAAATTATTTGTAAAATTTACTTTAAACACAAAATTTTTGGTTGTTCAAGAATAAAGAAAAAATTTTTAAAATTAAAATTTATTCAATCAATCATAAAAAAAGAAGGATGGTTTGAGTAAAAAATGGAGAGAATGGAATTTTTTCCATTCCACTTAACACAACTTGACCAAAGAATTTTAAATGAAAAATTTCTTATCGAGTAGCAAAAAACAGTGCTTAAAAATATTACTCGAATTAGATGAATTATTTAGATGTAAAAAATCTAAATAAAAAATAAATATAGAATCCATGTCTAGTTTGTTAGAATGTCAATTTGTTTGATTATATTTTTTATTGTTGGGTTGGCAGTGCCATTATCATCAAAAATATTACAAGTGGCTTATTATTAAAATGAAATTTTCTCCATTAATTTTGAAAAGTTTTTTCAAAATTCTAAACTCTTTTTGAAAAGATAGAACACGTGTTTGATAACTTGATCAAGTCAATTGATGTACGTGATATGCCAACAATCAAAATAATACATTGATTTTTCTATTCAACAACCGATTGTGCATATTTATGAATTTTCATGTTCTTTTTTTTTTGGCTTGCACATAATTTCATTTCTCGTTAAGGTTGGTTAAAAGAGAAGCAAATAAAACCACTTTCAACAATCATTTATCATCAAACCCAAAAATTAGACAGGATTTTTTGGTGAATTATGTTTAAAAAGAAGAGAAAAATTAAATCGATACAGAAAAATATTTAGAGAAATATTTGTTTTGTTTGTTTTTTCAGCTTTAAAAAAATTTGTTGTTTAGATTGTATATCTACCTAAGACACTAGATGATGAAATGCTCTGTTGGTTTAAGTTGGTTGTTTTGTTTGGCCAATTAAATTATGCAGATTGGTTTTGTTCATTTAAAAACGAACAAATATGTTTGTTAGATAGAAAAAAAGTTTTAAAACAAGTGATAATTGAAGAACGCAATTTGAAAGTAGAAAACAGAACCACCAACTCAGATTCAATGAGCCATGGATTGAGTGTGAATATAACCAGGTTTCAATCGATAATATTGAAACGCCCTGAAAGCGTTCTATAGAGAAAATAACATTTCCCACTACTACCAAAAGCAGCAGTAGCAAAATTATTTAAAGTTTTTAGTGATCTTTCTTTATCGAGAAATATTCGTCGTCTTTTAAAACCCGGAAATTAGTGTTTGACAATGTCTTGTGTTCAAAAACAACAAAAGACATTGTTCATCTTAATTTCCGAGCCAATAACGAAATTAGACGAAAAAACGTTAAACTTAAAAATCTTGTTTTTTAATTGAAAAATAACTGACTTATAACTTTGAGAAAATTCTATCAGAGTTTTTTCTATAATGAAAATTAAATTTGATCAAAATAATTAATTTGGTTGTGTCGCAAATCTGTTCCATAAATTGTTCAAGTGAGATATTTTTAATGATGTTTAGGCAGTCAGTGAGTGAGTGTTTTGTTTTTCGGTGTTTGCATCTAATTAATTTCAAATTCAAAACACCAGAATAAATTAAATTTCTGTTAGTTTCAGTGGTATATTGAAAAATATTTGATCAATAAGGTGAAATAAATTGAAAAACGTCAACTGACCAAACGTACACATTGTTTCTTTTTTGATCTAAAAAATAGAGAACGCTGAAATTCTAGTTGGAACTAGAATTTTGAACAAAAGATTCATTCAGCATAAAGTTTTTGTTTGAATCTCGATTTAGATTAGAAAGTTGAAAAAGCAAAGAGATTTCTGTTGATGGCATTATTTTTATATGAGTGAAGAAAAATTTCGATTAACTCGCCTTATTTCAATTTTAAAAATGCATTTTTAGCATTTGTAACTTGGGAAAAAAAGTTCTAAAAGTTTATTCTAAATGGTTTCTTCAAACAAAAAACCTCAAAGATTGAGAGAAAGAGAGAAGTTTAGCTAAACAAGATTGCCGTTTTTGGCATTCAAAAAAAAACGGCTAAACTGTCGTTAAAAACAAATCGAATTGATGATCGTTTCATGCACCACAAAGCAACAATCAATCGATGGCTGAACGAGAATGAGATGCTTGAATTCGAGACCAGAAGAAAAAAGCTACACTGTTGGTTGTCAGGAGAAATGTGAAAATTTATTCTTGAATGGCATGTTCCAAAAAAAAAAAAATTTTTTATCAATATGAAGGAAAGAGCCACTAGTCGATCTGTTTCGTTTCAAAAGTCTTCTTTTTTAAAGCTCATCGATCTTTTTTGAAGAAAATAATTTCATATTAGAATGTTGGATTTGCATTGCAACAACAACAAGTTTCAAAAAAACAATAAAAACAAGTTATAAAAAGAAGGAAAATAACGGAAGAAATAATTTTTGAAGATAAACAACATTCAATGTCATGTTTGTGTAAGAACAACCAAAATCAAACATTTCCTCCGCCAATAAATTTTTCGCTTTAACAAAATTGATTGCCTTGTCAAATTGTCGATTCGTGATTGTCTGCTTTGAAAAGTGTGTTATGCTCTCTGCAATCTAGTCATCATCATCATGATTGAGTCAAGCATCCCAAAACATCGATTCGTTTGGATTGCCATCATGAATATTGAATGAACATGGATTGTATATTATTTTTGTTGTCGACGTCCTCCCAGCAATTTAATCTTCTTTCAAATTTAATTCAAGAAAAAACAGCAACAACAAATCAACTTTATTCATCAACCATCAAGGCTCTTCTCCTTTCAGTTTCGAGCTTGAAGTTTTTTCAACAGTTGTTCAGTACCTCTGTTCTTATTGTCAAATATCGATTTCCAAATCTTTTTCTCTGTGAAGAATTTTTTTTCTTGATATTGATTGTTTGTGATGTGTTCTGAAAAAGTGATGCTCAAATTAATCAATTGGTTTTGATGTGCTGTTCTTTTCTTGGAAAAATGAGCTGAATAAATTGAGTGTAATCAATAAAACAGCCCATTTACTAATCAACTGAGAAGAATAAATTTTTTAACTCACCAGCAATGTGGAATTCTTAAAAAAAATCCAATAGTCAGACAGAAATAAAAGAAGAAGAAGATGAATCTGTTAGACGCGTGTCGCTCTCAAACACCTGATCGTTTATTACAAGCAAAGGAAATTATTAAATTTTTTTTCTTTTCTGGTAATCGTGACGACGAGCACAATGAGATGACGATTTTAGTTGATGGTGGAACATAATTATAAAGTTTTGGCTCCATAATCATAATAAATATGCTTAATACACAAACGTGTTTGCAATGTAATCTCGTTTCATGGAACAGAATAAAAAAATTACAAAAACAAAAGAAGCCAACTCTGAACTTGTCTCCATTATTTATTTTAGGTTGGACCTAAAATTGTAAATTTTTTTCCTATTCTTCAACAGAAATATTAACTTCATCTTCCTCTTTGTCAATAGAATTCATTAAAAAAGCTTTAACCGAGGTTAATTGTTTCAATCCATTTAATTGACTTTCAATATTCAATCAATTCCTCAAAGAAAAACTTCTATTCTAAACAAGACTTTAGGCCAAACAAAATCAATACAACAAACATCTCTTTTTCAAAAGAATATTCTGAGAAAGCATCATCCTTCTCATCATCATTAAAATGGTGGATAGAAAATGATAGAAACTTTTTTTGCTCTTTTATGATGATGAGCATATTTTTAACAGAAAAAAAGAGTGAAAACTTTTTCATTTGGAAAATTATCTGTTTTTTTTTTAATGAAGTTGTTGGTGGGTATTTAAAGGTTTGCTGTTGATTCAGTAAAGTCTCAGTCAGTGATCGGGTTTTAAAAGGAAATGATTTACTCGAGAAAAAGATGATTCTGCTAGAAGCCAAAAATGAAATAGTTTTGTTGGTTTTTTTTCATCAAAATATTCGACCAACTTGCCTG
The DNA here is from genome assembly GCA_034190945.1 of Octodonta nipae. NCBI lineage: Eukaryota > Metazoa > Arthropoda > Insecta > Coleoptera > Chrysomelidae > Octodonta > Octodonta nipae. The sequence continues at coordinate 24,967 of JAVLUE010000307.1, read as the reverse complement.
AATGTTGAAAAAGTTTGTGTGCGTTCAAGTGAGTTAAGAAATCAGAGGACTTTTGAAACAACCCGATCAAGCTTGCTGTGTAAAGAATTTTTTTTTAAAAGAGCAAAATTTCTCTCATTAAAAAAATAAATTAAACAGGCAAAAAAACTACACATGCGCGCCATTTAAATGATGGAAAAAATTCATGTCACGTGCTCAGCAACAAACCCGACTGAACTAAACAGAGCTAAAAAAAATAGAGTAGAGTATGGTAATAATACCAATAACTTGAAAAAAATACTCAAAAAAACAAACCAAACGAAAAATTGTCAAAATTCATGAGAATTGGCTGGGATTGTTCTTTTGATAATATCAGTTGGTATGTGTTCGGGGTAAGATACAAATTTTAGTAGAATTTCATTAAAAATCATTGGCTTCTATTATTAAAATAATCAATAGATTTGGTACTGGTTGAAACGTTGGGTCAGGTTGAAATTTAGTGTACGGTGTTTCAAATTGCTAACTTTTTTCTATTCCTCTTCTCAACCTAGTTAGTTTTTATTTTTAGGTAGAGTAGTTTTGAAGAAATTTTTTAAAAAGAGAAAGTGAGTGAAAAGTTTGAAAATCGATATTGAGTGCTGGTTTTGTTTTCTCATTTTGAAGATAATTCATCAATTTCATTTGGTCGTAACTGTAACTGAAAAACAAAAACAACCAAGCAAGCAAGCAAGCAAGCAACAAGAAGAGAGAAATTTGTTTCTTTGTGATTGTTGTTCACTTTTTGACATTTATTAATTGCTTTTGTCGTTTCATGTTGAACACGCTTGAACGAACAAATCAAAAAACATTGTTGCCTCAAAAAAAAAGTGCTTCTTTTTGCTTTCCCATTCAAATTGTGAAGAAAGAAACTTTTTTGTTGACAGTTTTGCTTGTTTTAATGTTGTTGTGGATTGAGATTTTTTTTTTTGAACAATAGTAATATGATAATTTGGTTAGTATTTAAGAAGTTTTTTTTTAATTGAGAGATGACAAGCCCGCTACTCATTTTAGCACCATTCATTGAGCTCAACTAAATTTTTGAACCACATTATTTGGTGATCGAAATTCATGAATGATTCGATTGAGTTTGGTCGAAAAAAAATTCTTTTCGATCACATCATGTTTTAAATTTTTTCAACATTAAATTCTATTCTTTCATTTAAGAAAACGTTGTTGTTTTTTTTTTTTTTTGGCTAAATTTCAAACGATTAATAATAATCAATGTCACTGCTTTTTTGTCCGAAATAAAAATAGAATTTCGATTAGAAAAAATTCTCAATTTTTCAAACGAACATCCTAGTTCAAATCTAAATAAATTGTACTTTTTTAGAAAAATTTTTTGAGGAGATTAATTGTAACTAAAAGGTTTGCGTGCCAAAATGACATTAAATATGGTTTGATTTTGTTTGCTTGTCCAGTGTCACAACTCAATTGATTAGCAGACCACCAATTTAATCATATTGATTAATACTGAGAGTTTTACGAGATTCAAATGATGTTTTCGAATGAAGTTCAACTCAGAAACTAGTATTCCATTTAGTTTTGTTGGCAACGACATTATTGAAAATTTTTTAAATTTAACATTGTTGAAATTGTCTGTGTAGAAATGAATGAAACTTTCTTTCATGGTCATCGATTTAGTTGCATTTTCAAACGGTTTTTCTCGACAACAATGAAGAATTTTATTTAAACTAAAAATCCAAATACAAAACTTTTTTTCTACTCAAACTTTTCTCAAATTTGAACAAATAGAAAAGCTTTTCATCAACAGCATTTACCTTTTCTATAGTTTCTCTTGAAGCTCTGCCATTTGCTTGTAATGTTTTTTTTTTATGCTGGGTTTGTTTGTTTTAGCGAATTTTTTGTATGAAAAAATCTATGAACTTTCTATGAAAAAATGAGAAAACTTTTTCAAGAAAGATTTTTAAAAAATATTTACCAACAGAAAAAGTAATTTGAACATTTATTTGAAATCTAAATTTGAGGCAGTTATTGAAAAATATATATCGGTGTGTTTAAGTAAATAATATCGTGTGGAAAATAAATATTATTTTTAATGGCAAACTCATTTTTCCCAAATAAATAAAATCAAACAAAACTACTCGAAATAAATCAAACTATAGAATGTTGATGAGGGTCTCATTCATTCAATGATAATAAATTTAATGTTGTGTGAATGGCTTGAATTCGAGTGTGAAAGCGAGCCAATCTTTTTTACTTTATTTAACTTAGGTGTAAGTAAGTGGACTATTCAACTATTTCTAACAACAAATCCAATCAAATTGATTTTTCAAAGTTTTTACAATGTTTATGTAACGGTTTTTTTCTATCAATCGACTTTGCTTTTCAGTCGAATGAATGGTTTAAAAAAAAAAAACTATAATTGTGTGGGGTCAACTGGGAACATAACTCAAGTAACTTTCAAATTGATTGCAATGAAAATAGAAAAAAATGAAATTTAATGATTTATTAAATTTAAAGCATGAATAAGTTTCAGCTTCAGCCAATATAAATTAAACATTCAAAAGAAATCAATGTGTTGAATCAGAGTCAAAATTGAATGTTTGTGTCATAAAACTTGATGGTTGTGCAAAAAATCGACTGATTTGTAATGAAGCAATGCAGGCAAACAAAAGACTAAACAAAGTTTCCAAAGTGATGTTTTTACTGCCAAATTCTTTTTAAATTGAGTTTTCATAGCTTTAATTCGGTTTTTTTTAACAAAGAAACGAAAAAATTCCGAAAATTTGGCATCATTATTAAGAGAATGCAGCGAAACTTTTTAGGAACAAAAATTTAACTTTTTTTTAGCGGAAAAGCAGATGGAAAAAAATTAGGCCGAATAGCCAAAAGCCAAAAAGAACAATGAAAAGATGAGAAGAAATAATTATGATCAGCACTATTCTCTCCTCTAATTACCCCTGTAAGTTGCCTGTTTCTGAGATTTAAAACTTTTCTCGCACAAGCCTAACAAAACAAAAATTCGGCGCTTCTTTTAAAGCTTTTAATCGATTTTTTTTAGTTCGAATTTAAACTAAACACGCTAGAAAAATTTAAAAAAAAAATTCACATTTGAACTGATTCAAATTTAAGCAGAACCCAAGCTAACATGAGCAGCATAAATGCCATTAAGGAGATAAGTTAATGAATTTATTTATCAAAAAACGTTCATTTTAATAAAATTAAAAAAAGTTGAGAATACATTGTGTGAGGTCATCAAAAAATAAATTCAATCGTAGCTCAAAAACAAAAATTCAATGAAACTAAAAATCTTGGAATTGATTCAGTTTGAATAAACGTTTTTGTTCAATTTTAATTTTCTAATAAAAGTAGTCGAACACAATTATATAATAAAAACGATTGAAAAGCGATCATTTATATAGAGCTCATTTTTAAATGTGTTATCATTAGAACTATAACACTTGGCTTCATTGCAAAAAACAATAAATGACGCCATTTCTAGTTTTTTCAATTTTCAAAAACCAAAAAATCAATTTTAAATAAAAAAACTGAGCTTTTTTTATGAAACACTTCATTTCAAATAAATCTCAGCAAACTCAATTCAAAGTTGCTTGAAAGGCTTAATAATGTAAGATTTAATAAATTTATTTATTTATAAAAAATTTAATTATTCATGAATCGAAAAAAGAGAGGGCGAACAAGAGAAATGATTACTTTTTGTAATCAAATTATGTCTCTCTAAATTTTTTTATTTCTAAAAATTATTAATATTATAACCTGAATAAACAAGAATATAATAAAAGTTTTTTTTGAAACTCAAACAACTAGCACTGAGTGAGTTCAAAAAATCTGATGAAATTGTTTTGATTTTAAAATTTAGGGCTGTGTAAAAAAATCAGTGATACTTTTTCACACCGATAACGGTGACAAGATTTTTCAGCATGCCCGATCCATCATTACAAATTTTATTATTTAGAAAGAAGCACTGTAAATTTCCGAGCGAATGGCACTGAAAGCGATCAAACTGATGATTATAATGATCATAATCATCATCATTTCTAGAGTTTTGTGAGATTTTTTCAGAACAATCTCAAATTCATTTCATTGAGTTTCTTTTTGAAAAATTCAATTTTTTAAAACACATCTCTTCCACTGAGTAAATTAACAGTTTCGCTGTGTAATCTTCAGTAATCGAATTTTTTTAAGTCAACTCTGTTCAATCATTTTATAGTTTTGATTGAATAAGAAATTTGATTTGAAAATATTCTTTCTTTAATTCAAATTGAATTTTTATTTGAGTTTTTCAAATAAATGTGGTTTGTTTAGAAAAAATTTAATAAAAGATTAAGAAACTCAGTTATTGAATATCAGATTTTGTAAAACAAAATAAATGTAAGGCAGTGAAGCTGCCTTTAGAAAAATTATTAAACAAACAAGATTTGTGTTTTGGTAATAAAATTTTGGTTTTATTCTTTGCTTTTTCAAATCCTCTTATTTTGATATTTTTGGTTGTTTCTAAGAATGATCGAGATATAAATTATCAAACAAACATTCTTCCATTGAGTAACAAACAAGAGAACAGTAATTCTAAATTGACTAAAAAACTCTGCTTCTTCAACAAGCCAAGAAGTTTGTTTCTAGTTTTTCTTAACAGCTTTTAATTTTTTGTTTGAAAAAAAAATAATAACAACATCATTCAACTAGAGAAACAGATTTGTGGCTTTAAAAAAATGTTTTGATCATAGCGGCAAAACACGTCGAACCACATTGTCAGCCTACAGTTTCAATTTTTTTTTTAGTAAAAAATTTTCAAAATGTTACAATAACAGAAAACGACGATATCTTTCAGTTATGGTGATCAATTTTATCTGTTTGATTTGGTTGCTTGCTGTTAATCCACATACTATACAGTGTTGTTCAAACACATTTGAAGCGAATGTTTTTAGTGTACTTAATGAAAGTGATGATTTATGTCTCTCTTCACAGTGGTGCAAAAACAACATTTGTACGTTTGTTTTTTGTTTTGTCCATTTAAAGACAAAACAACTCAAGTTATTTTTTGAGAAGCCAGAAAAATTTCAACTAAAAATGAGTTTAGTTATACTGTGTTATGGTTTGATAGAAAGAGTGTAGAAAAATTTTTCTTTCACTTGACAGACTTTTCACGATGCTACTCATGAATTGAAATAAGACAACGATAAAACTAACAAAAAAAAAAAACAACAACAAAATCGATACGAATAAAACTTCTTCATCAGGAGGATCTGTGAATGAGATGATTATTTTTTAAGAGAATGAATCTCTCTAGATAGAACACAGTGCAGCCAATGGAAAGGTTTTGTTTGTCTCAATGAAATATGGCTGGTATGTTTAGTTTTTATTATAAATCGATTTGACTACTTTTTTCTTGCCAAGTAGTATTCTCACCAACAACAAAAAAAAAAATTAACAACAAAAAGAAGCTTATTATTGGAGAGAAGTTCTAATCATACACTTTGCCAACAACAAAACAGAAGAAATCCCTGGCTTTGCCTTTTAATCCACATTTTTTTATGAAGAAAGAATTTATTATTCAAACAACTTCCACTTGAGAAATGTAGTTTGTTGTTGCAACTTGAAAATTAGTCACCATCATTATAGACATTTTCAGTTCAACAAAAACAACAATAATAATAATCAAAAACAACACATTACACATTTGGCATGTACAGATTATCAAGTGGTATGCTTTCTTTTGAAAATGGAAAGTATCTATTTTATGTGAAAAAATCATCATCATCATCATGATGAAATGATGACTTCACAATTTCAAGATGACCAAAACAAAAACTTTGCAATTGTTTTAATGTTGTTGATTATGCTTTAATACATTGAAGAATTTTTTTTTTTTCAAAATTGTGAGAAATTTGAAATGGTGTGATGTGAGGGATAATCAGATTTTCTGGTTTCCTCTTCATGCATCCCATTTTTTTTTTTTTTCAAAATTTAGATTTCACTTTTCTTTTCTTCTCAACAAAAAAAATTTTAACGACTTGAAAAAAATTTCCAACAGTTTTCTGGGATGTTGTGTTCTTGAAACAATTTTCTCGAGAAGCTCAAAATGTCTTTTGAGAAAAAGAATTTTGTTTTTTCAAATAGATATTTCTATTATTTTTAGCACACTTTTTGCATTGTCGGGTTGTTGTAGGAATTGTATTAAACCAACACACAACAAAAAACAAAAACAAAAAACAAAAACAAAACCCGACCAAACTCTTAACTCACTTGGCATTCATTTTACATTCATTTCGGTATCGTAGATTAATGTTACCCAGGAGATTGCTTCATTACGGCGCATAAAATTGAAGAAGTCTGCCTTCTTTTCTGTGTATGTCTGTACTTGTCGATGTATCTGTGCGTAGAGCACCGAGAAAACCAAGACAAAACATTTTTTGTTTGTTGTTTCATCGAATTTAAAGAGTTTTTGTTTGTTTAATCGAGAACACAACTTCCTGGCCTACAAAACTTGAAAGCCAGAGTAAATTTTCTCATCTGCAGTGGTGAAGCAATAAAATTTTAAAATTCTATTCCATTTGAAAAAATCAAATAATATAAAATTCAAACAATGAATGGGATGATCTAAAAATGAAAACAAATTATTTTACTACACTGACCAAAACTTTAGACAATATCAAGTGAATAAAAGTTTCGATTATTTAGAAAATGATAGAGAAAAAAATTTCCCATTAACCATAGTAACCGAATTAACCATCTACTAACCAAATCAATATATTAAATGATAAAAATAGCAAACTAAATAAGCTCAGGTTCAAATATAAGCTTTAAAAATTGTTGTTAATGCAGAAAAAAAACTCGGAAATTGTTTCTCTTGACGCTAATTAAATGTCTTTTTCTTTTAGCTTGATTTGGTGAAGTGTTCAAAATCTGAATAGTGCTCAGCGGTAAGGCGATAACCTGGATGAACAGTATGAGTCTGTTAATTTTAAAAGTTGACTTTATAACAAAACAACCATGAGAATTGATTAAATTCAGTAATTTTGGTTTGGTTTGGTTTGTTTAGGCATGTTGCCGATAAGATAACATTAATATTTCAAATACCGCAAAATGACATTGCGAATAATAATTAACTTTGAAATATATTCATAACCTCACTTTGATTGGAATGAAGGCAACTTTTCATTTCATTGAGATAATAATAATTTTTTTCTAAACGAATCAATTGAATAAATTGTTGTGACGCTTTATTGATTTCAACGAGATTTCTATTCTTCTGGTTTGTTTCACATAACCAAACAAAACAACCCAACCAGAAAGAATGGCCAACAAAAAATTTCAAAAATTTGGCGTTGTTTTCAATTTATCATCATTTATAAAGTTGAAAATAATTTGAAGCTTATCGAATATTATATATCGATAGAAATGGTTCATTTGAAAACAAAACACAAAACTTTAATAATTCATTCTCATGGAATGAATGGTCATCGTTGTAAAGATTCGATATTTTCTGTGGCTAAAGAGAGTGAATAAAATGATTCTTTTATTTAAAGATGACAATTTCTATTGAAAAATCTTGAAAGAAATAAAGTTTTTGCACTGTTTTTGTTTGAGAGAAAACTTTTGAAAAATGAAACGACAATAAATTCAATTCAATATCAATAAAGACAAATCGATTAGAGAGAATGAAGTGTTTGTTTGGTTGGTTGTTTGTTCGCTCGCTCGCTCGCTTGCTTGCTCTCATGAGACAACAAGAAAACTTGATTGTTTTTTCCATACATGAAATGAAACAAACGATATCAACACAACAACGACAATTCTGTTTTCAAACAACCTTTCCGCCAACTCTGCACATCGATTCTCAGCAGAAAAAAAAGTTTCATTTTTGAAATTTTTGATGTTTTATTAAAATTTTTTCGATTGAAGGCAGACTAGGTATATTTTTGAGTCGAATAAATTTTTATTCGACTCAAAAAGTTTTTTTATTTTCATTCTATTAATAGAACTTTTAGCTTGTTACGTTTTGTTGACCATCTGAAAAAAAATAATAATAATAAACTGACAAAATTTATGTTGAGTATTGTTATTTATTTTAATTGGAGATAAAATAAAACCTAGATGCCAAAATATTTTCCGGCGATGGCCTGTCAAAAGTTTTCATTTTTTGCTGCCTGATTTTCATAACACAACACTCCACACAATTAGCAATTGCTGTTGTTGTTTTTTTTGTTTAAATGAGCTTTATAGCAAGTTTTGTTTCTCACTGAAAAAGTTCAACATCTTGAAAAAAAAAACAATATTTTAAAGTTGAAGAAAAAACCCCGTAACGCACACACAACATGACAGTAATAATGTTTTTCGCACAACCATTATCATCATTAACTTGAACCAGAAATTTAAAAAAAGAGATAAATCATTTTTCCCTGAAAATAAAATTTTTTCTACTAAAACTAGCATACTGGACAAAAAGTTGAATTCCATCTAAAACGAATTTGTGAGTTGAAACAAAAAAATCACCTTAATAAACGAAAAAAAAACATGAAACACGACAACTAAAGATTGCAAAGTTTTTTCCTAAAAGAAGATGATGTTCTATGTTTTTAAGCTTTTTTTTTGAAAAAAATTTTTCAAGAATTTGAGATTTCTCATCATTTTTATTTTAAATATGAAGATATTGTGTCGGTGTGTTTGTTCACCCATCATTATCATCATCATTATCTAAAAACAAAGTTTTCTTTCAGAGAAAACTTGCAAATACCAAAAATTTTATCAGATGAAAGAATTTTGAGAAATTGAGTTTTAACCATTCAAATCAAACATCAGAAAGCTCATCATCACTTTTTTAAGCGGCTTTGGTCTAAAAATCATTGACATATTCATCAGTGTAGAGTAAGTGTCAGACTGTTTTTCACCACTAAGATGATCCATCAAACACGTAACAAGAATGGAAAAGTTTTTTTGAAAATGATTGGTTGGTTTTTAACCATTCTCGGCAATCGTTTTAACAACATTCAAGAGGAAAACTCCGAGTTATAATGATGATTGCTCAAAAACAAAAACAACACTTTTCGACCAATCACACAAAAAAGTTTCCGCTCTTTCTTTTTCATCGCTTCAATTCGCTTTATTTTTTCAGCTAGACAAACTTGTCTCACAAGAAAAAGAGTAATTTTAGTTTTTTTTGTTTCTACATCAAGCAAATCAAAAACTTTTTTCACTGAAAGAAAGTTTTATTGTTGTTGTTGTTGGTTGATTTAGTTTGAGTGAAAGTCTTGTACCTGTGAATGCTTAAGTGACTTGATTTCAGCAAAAACAACAAACAATTTAATTTGAATGTTGTTTCTGGAGGAGTGGAAAATCGATTAAATTCACCTTGATTTTAGCAACAGAAGAAAAAGTTTTCTATTCGATTGTTCTTGCCTGTTTGCTATCATTTTGTTCGAGTGAGTGTTGTTTGAATCATAAAATTGATGATGTTTTATCGTAGTTGTAAATTTGAAGAAGAAAAGCAACTTTCCTACTGACGATTCATCATTTTTATGATTGAATAAAATTCATTAAAATGATTCATCTTAAAAAAAACTCAAAATTTAAAAAAAGATTTCTATTTTTTGAAGTTTTTTTCTAAAAAAAACTTACTCAAAAAGATAAGGATAGAAAATTTTTGAAGAGAAAACAGTTTCAATGTTTGAAGAAAAATCAGGACAAGAAAAACCCCTCCATCATGAATGGAAAAACATTTCAATCTGTTATTATTGGATTTTTATTATTGCAGCAGAGAGAACACCTTGAGAAAGCAGCCACATGGCATCGTTTTTTACAAACAGAGATCAATTTTATTGAAAAGCCCATTTCAAATGCATTGATAGATTTCAATTTCATCTTCACACTTTTAGGCAAAGATTTTGGGCAAAAAATTCCTTTCTACCAATTGGAAAAAAATTTGAAATTATTTCTGTTTAAAGTGTGAACAAAACATTCAACGTTGCTATAAATCTCAGAATGCACGATTTACTTTCATCATATATTATTTGTCGCATAAAAAAAATTTTTCTAGGTAAGAAAAAAAATATTAAGATTGATCAAGAATATTGAATTTAGTTTCAATTTTATTTTCAGAATTTTTTTTCTCATTCCTCAAATTTCTCGAATTTCAAATTCAAATTTTTCATCAAAGAAGATGCATTCGGTGTGTCTTGATACTGATCATTTGTATTTTTTCTGTCTCATACTCAAATTTGTTTTGCATGGTTTCAAAATCATTTTTTCAATTGAAAATGATGATGCATAATAATCGCATAGAAGTCAAGCTGTTTTTTCTGATTGTCTTTCGGTCGGTGTGGCATTTTGTACAAAAACAATTGTCTTTCTAAACGGCTTTCATATGAACAAAAAAAGTGAAGAATTGCAATTTTTTCGCATTTTTATGCATCCCAAACAAGCAAGCCATCTATTTTTTTGCATGGGTATTTTCACAATGGTTTTCTGAATAAATCAAACAATGTTTACTGGAGCATGAATAAAAGAAACAAGCACTGGTTCTCGGTATTTGGGTGAAAAAAAAATTCTTAAAAAAAAATTTCAAACATTATTCTTGTTTAATAATTGTGTGTTGATAGGATTAAACAAAACTCTCTAGAACCATCTATGATGATCATCTAATCTGATAAAGTTTTAAGCTTTTTATTCAAAAACCTTTAATAAGAACAAGTTTTTCTATCAAAAAATACAGTTTCTCTAGTTTCAAAAACTTAGCAAGCAATCAGTTTTAAATTTTTCTGAATTTTAATGCAAAATCGACTCAAAAATTTAATTAATTACATTTTCTTATTCTTCTAAAAAAATACCATTACAGATTCCAAAGAAAAGTTGCTTGATTATTATTGCCATTTGTTTATTACAGGTAAACTCTCACTTTTTTACTTACTTAGTTTAGAAAATTTGAAGAAAGATGCTTTCTTCAACAACAAAAAAATGATTCGTGTTGTACTTTACTTGTTATTTCTTTCTGCTATTCTGACTGGCACAACACTAATTAAATTTTCAATAAATTAGACTTCTCAATGGGCTTTTTCTCAGTAGATCAGTGAGGAAAAAAAATATTTTTTTTTCTGTTTAATGGAAAAAATTCATAACCAAAAAAATAGATGATAAATGAGTGTGACGCAAAAACTTTTAGAATAAATTAAAAATTTCAAATTTAATTTTCATTCATGAATATGGAATCAAATTTAACCTTTCCAAATGAATCAATTATTCAAGTTTAAAGAAAATATTTTCGAGAAATTAAATAATTCTTAGATTAAAAACTTTTTTTTCTATTGAAGAAATTCGTAAAAAACTGTTTGTGTGTTTCATCAATTCAACTAAAACCAACCAGTTCTTTTTGATAATCTCATTTTAATTAAAAGTAAACAACTATTAAATTGAATACAAGTTTCAAGTATTGTGTATAGTGATACACCCTACACACTTTAACAACCATAATCTTTTTTTTGTGATTTATTTCGATGGAAACACACAAACAGGCGTGTGTTTTCTACATCATTCAAACATCAAATCACTCAAAAGAGTGAGATTTTCAATTTCTCAGAATAAAAATGTCACGCAACTAGACGAGACTAGCGTCTAAGTAACTAATCTCTTCATAAAAATTCATATTTTCAATTTATAAATTTTCAAGTGAATTAATGAACAGCAAGATTGTTCATTTTTATTAACTGCAAATTGAGTGCGTTCCAAATTGAAGAAATCTGAATGGAAAAATGGAAATTTTCTGGTAACTTGATAGTGTAGAGAACACAGAAAAGGTCATGAAACACGATCTTTGATGATTAAGTGAGAGATTAATCTATTTGTAAATTATGTTTATGGTTGGTAAAATTTTCAGCAATTCGATATGAAAATCATCGTTTTCTGTTTGAGAATTTTCAAAAAATCAATTAGAACTTTTTACTGCGTTTGATTTTCTTGCAGAAAATTTTCTTCTTTTTTTTCTAATAGTCAAATAAATGGTAAAATTATTCGGTTTTAGAATGTACTAAAATTATTTTCCCATCTCAACTGAGTTCAGTTTTCACTTCAACTTTTTGAATGTCGTTCATCAGAAATTAAACACGAAGCTACAAACAAGTAGTTTTTAATATTGGCAAATATTTAATTCTTCTTCCTCTTCATTCAAATAAAGACTCTAGTTCAATCCAAGAATTGAACCAAAATAGTCCTCGACTTTTGATGAGTTCATTGCATCATTTGACTTCATCATCACCATCATTGAAATTTAGAAATTCAATTTTTCCAAACCAAAAAACTGTTGGATCATCATCATTTTCTTCGACCATTAAAGATGCGCCCGAATTCATCGACGAGATGGTCAATCAAACAGTGGCGTTTGGTAGGGACGTTCAGTTCGAGTGCATCGTCAACCATCTTGGATCATACAAGGCAAGTTTTTTATCCCAAACAGTCAGACACAAGCAAAACAAACAAGATAAACGAGACATGAAAAAAGAATTGCCTCATTTGATGAAAAAATTATGTCCTAGTTTGTTTCAGTTGCAAAAAAAGTGTGGATATGCATTTTAAAAGATGAAGTCAAGCCCAGTCAATTGAATAGAATTTCAGAAATTTTCAGCTTTATTTGATTTAAATTCCAAGCACAAAAATTAATAATCAAAAAATAAAGCGAAAAGCGTTTTTTATGATGAGGGGTCGAACAATGAAACGCTCGATTGATTTTACGCATTTCAAAAGGCAACAAACACTTTTATTAAGAAATTTTTTTCATTTTTACTCCAATCAGTTGGCATGGCTCAAAATTCAAGAATTGTCTGAAATGAAAAATGATAGCGATGAAACGAATATTATGGATTCAGGTGATATGACCACCTCTGAACCAGAATTGATCTCAATACAAAATCAAGTGATGTCGAAAGATACTCGATATCGTGTTTCTCATAACAATCAAAAACAGTGGTTTCTCCATATCAAGCAAATCAAACCAACCGATAAAGGTCTGTCTGTCTGTCTGTCATTATTTTTGTCAATCAATCAATTAATCAATAAATTTTTTAAGGATGGTACATGTGCCAGATTAACACCGAGCCTCTCATAAGCCAAGCTGCCTTCCTTGATATTCTCAGTGAGTTTGAAATAAATAAAATTGAGAAAAAATTTTTAATCACTGGCTCAGTTGCTCCTTCAATTGACTACAATGCTACTAGCCCCGATATGAATGTTGATGAAAGACACGGTTGTCGATCCGATGCAAAGCAAATGGTTATCCACCACCTACTATTGTATGGCGCCGCGAAGACAACAAAGACATCAATCTAGGCCTTTACGGTGGAAAAAGATATTCAGGTAAGAATGCTCGAATTTTTCTTTATGCAAGCAATAAACGATCCTAGCATGTGGTACAAGCTGTTTTGCAGTTTGAAGTCTAAAAAAACAAGCTTTATAATCAATTTTTAATCAGCTTGTAAATCAGCTTTATTATCAAATTGAATTTTTCAAATAATAATGTTGTCTTGTCACAAAAATTGACATGAATTTAAGCTGCCAGTCAGAAAAATTTGATTAACAACCAACCAACCAACCAACCAACCAAAAAAGTGAATTAATTTTTTATTTTTCAGCCAAAAAAGTTGAGGGAGAGTTTTTGAATATCACTCAAGCCAGTCGAGGTAAGTCGTCGTCTTGTTAAACGAAAGAAAGGAAACTATTCTATTCTGTCAAACTTGTTCCATCAAAAAAATTTGCATGAAAATAAGAAAATTATTTTGACACATTACTTTTTTCAGACTGAGAATTGAATTGGAAAAATTTTCCAATCACCAACTGTTGTATAATAAGGTTTGAACAAGTTTGAAACAGATTAAAATAGTAATTGATGCAATTCCTCTGTTTGAAATGATTGAGTTTTTTCTTACAGATGACATGGGAGCCTATTTATGTATCGCTTCCAATTCGGTTCCACCAAGCGTTAGCAAACGGATTATTGTTCGCGTCAATTGTAAGTTTCTGTTTAAACTCGTGTTATTTTTTCAAAGAATGTTTGTTTCTCGATTGATGTTTTCAATTTCTGTCGAGTTTCCGTTGAAATCATAAAAATTGTTCCCAAATCTGAAGAAAAGACTCATGAATTTTATTTAGATGAGTTTCTTTTCTTTATGATTCATTCTTTTTTTTTAGAGTAGAATATTTTTCATGTTTGTTTGCTTGTTGTGTTTTCCTGATTAAAATCTCATTTCCTTAATTCTTAACAATTTTTTTGGCCAAAACAGATAGAAAACTTTTTTTTGATTTCTTTCGAAAGAATCGATTTGAAAAGAAAACTTTTAGGAACTGCACAAATTTTTTCCTGCTGTTGTAGTTGTTGGAGAATTCTTCTTGTTGTAAGAATCGTGTTGAAAAAAATTTCTTTACACGAATTTAGAGAGCAAACGATTCGGCTGAGGATGCACGTGATTTCCTCATCAAACGAAGCAGTTTAGCCAAGCATTGTAATGAAATTAATCATTCTATAAACAGTGTTTTCGCTTGTGTGTGGGTGAGTGTCTCACTGAAACAAACTCAAAAAAGATGCAATATAAAGATGACAATAACTCGGAAAAAAATATTCCAACATTAGATGGCCTATTACTTTCCACTTTAGCACTAACAAAGAGAATTCTTTCAAAATAAATGCCATTTCACCTAATGCTGAAAGATGTCTCTCACAACTTGAATTCATTCTTTGTAAACATAGTTTAGTTTGTCTTTTAAAACAGAGAAAAACAAAACAAAAAAATCGATTTATTGAAATTGAATTCAAGAGACTGAAAAGTGAAGAAAGCCAGTCAGTCAATCAGTTTGGGTGCGCGAGTCATCATCAAAATAAGCTAGGCATTCTGCATTCAAATCGAATAATCGATCGTTTTTTTAACAGTTCCTGTTTGTTTGTTTGCTAAAACGTGACAATGAATTGAAAGAGATAAATGTGTGAATCAATGAAGTGTTTCAATCAAAATAAATTATGATGTTTTTAGAATGCCCGATTAACGCGAAACATAAATTTCTCCTCAATCGATTAAAATCGAACAACAAGCTAATCATCATCTGATTACATTTCTTCAATCGATAAACCCATTTGAAATGGAGAGTTTTTCAATTGTTCTTTTCGAGTAAAACCGACCCGAGCTGTGGAAATTGGAATAGAAGGAATCAGTTTTTATTGCAAACTACCAGTCGATTAAACTTGAAAAACAGGGAAAACTTGAAATTTTTGTATGAATGATTGTAGATTTAAGACTTTTATTTCATTGCATTCACACCAAATTTTGAACTGATCGAGGAGTGATAATTATAATTTTCCTACTTTCAACTTGCATTTATAAAAGCCTATTTCAATGTTTTGTTGAATTTTTGCAGTTCGACCGAAAATAAAAGTTTCGAATCAATTGGTAGGATCCACTGTGAGCAGTGATGTTCAATTGGAATGCCGGTGCGAGGCGTCGCCACAACCAATCACTACATGGATTCGTTTTGATGGTCAAGTGTTGGTTGCACAAAACACTCAAAAATATAACATTACTGAAGAACATAATTCGTATCGAACTAAAATGCGATTACGGATCTTTAATTTAGAGGAGAAAGATTTTGGTAGCTATAAATGTGTCGCCAAAAATATCCTTGGTGAGAAGGAAGGTTTGGTTCGTCTTTATGGTAAAAAAGACTTTCATCAAAACGAATTTCGAATAATTTTTTTTCTGTTTTCTAGAAATCACTCCACCATCGACGCCCAACTCGTTGTCCTCGTGGCCGACTTACATTTATACGTTTCAAGGAAACAAGAACAACAACCAATTTGGTACTATTCATAATTCTTCCATTTTTATGGGTAAAAATCAAGTCAATTCCAATTCTAATTACGATTATGCTGATTATCATCAAGCCTCATCACCGTCAGCTGCATCTTCCTCATCATCCTCACCATCATCAATCCATTCAACATTATCTATTGTATCACATTGTTTTTTTGCTAGTTTTGCTCTTAATTTTTTCCTTTCCAATCCATTGACTTGAAGAAAACTTGTGATAATTTCTTTCTCTGTTAATTTTAATTATTTCAACTCAAGTTTTTTCCTTAAAAATAAAATTTTAAAAATAGTTTTTTCTTCAAAAAATCTGCCATCTTGTGTCATATTTCACAAAAAAAATTAATAAAACATCAGGCAGCTGAGCCTTAATTTTAATCAACAAAAAGAAAGTAAAAAATATTTGATCGATTGAAACTTTAAAAGAAAATGTTTTTCTATTGAATCTAACTTTTTTCGCTCAACAAAAACGTATCTGCATCTCTAGCTTGGCAGTTTTCTGGTTCTATTAAAATCATTTCAAAGGAATCAATTTTTATCAAGTATTTTGTTTTTCAATTTTTTTAAGCAAAAATGAGAGTTTATGAAAAAGTTTTTTTATAAAAGAAAAGAGTGATATTTCATCGAATTATTTTCTGATTGATTGGCTCACATTTATTGATCAAGGTTCGCCAACAAACACTCAGAGAAAGCCTTTTTAAAGATTATTCGAAATTTTTTTTAATCATTTCCAACTAAAAGAAATCAGAAGCGTTTGTGTTGTTGCTGTCTTAGACATAAGATTAGTTGCCGCGATGAAAGCTATTCTATGATTTTTTTTCTTTATGTATTCAATACGTTTGTTTCAAACGTTTGAAGGTACTTTTGTTTATTCGTAAATAAATCACTAATTGAAGTATATCAGCAAAAAGAACCTGTATTACCGGTATTATTCATGGAGTGGAATAATTTTGACCAAAAGTTATTCTTTCATTATTCAAGATGCATGGAAAGTAATTTTTAAACCTTTCTCATATTGAATAAGAACTCAAGAGAGTCATCTCGTGTTTTTTTTTTATTCATCCCTTCTGTATTGAATTTTTTCAGTTATTTTTTGAATGATTAGTGCGAACATCTGTACCAAAAAAGAATATTTCCTTCAACAAACATTATCAAAAAAATTAATAACTTTTATAAATTAAAATTAATAAATTTTCAACATCTATCTCTTTTTTTCTTTGAACTTTGAATTTCAGCAATGGCCATTTAGGCATAGGGATGTATTTTTTAAGCTTGTTTTGGACGAGCCTTGAGATTAATTTCAAGCAAATTAAATTTTCTTTTAATTGTTTGTGATTGATTGAAATTTTTCATAATTGAATATGTTTGTTTAACACGTTTCCGGCCAGCTACCATAGACGTCTAACCGAGAATGTGTTAAACACGATCGCTTTTAGTTTCAAGTAAACTGGCATTTTTAGTAATTACAACAAGCAACCACAAAAATAATTTTGTTTAGCTATTAAAAGGCAAGTTTTAAAAATGAAATCTTTCTACTTGAAACATTGATAATTCTTTTTCAAGTTATACTTTTGATGATCACTTAAAAAATCTCAATTGATAGTTTTCAAAGTTTTTTCTTGAAAGTTTTCATAAACTTTGCATATAAAAACTGTGTAAGCATTTTCTTTTTTTTCTCGAGTAATTTTGAGGGGTCGTTTTTGAAGAAACAATTTGATAAATGGTTCAAAAAGTACACACATTCAAAAATCAATTGAGAAATCAGGTGCGCCCGACGGAAAAAAAATTTCTCTTGATAAATCAGAGTGAAAATTTGATTGTTTAGTTAAAAACTGAAAACGACTAAAAATAAAAAGCAATCATTTAATTTTGAAAGTTTTAATGCAAAATCAATGAGAGAAAAAGAAAAGTTTTCCAGTGATTTTTGGTATTTAGTAAATACTTGTTCTAGTAAAAAACAAAGTTTCAAGTTTTAAAAAACTTCAAAAATAGAGTTTATTTGTTGGTGCGTTTGAGTTTGTAAGAATTGTAGAATTCATTGACAAATTTTTCTTGCAAGCCTAGTGGCTCCATCAATTGATCCAAAGGAATTAGTTCCTGAGGGAAAGCCTGTTTATCACGTTTGCCACTCAGAGAAACTGGAATAACTGTTTGATCCATGTATTGTGGAAGATCTTGCTTTTTGACGTACACTACCATCTCACGAAGTTTTGGACTCATCAAACTGACAATTATTTTCATGATTGAATTCAACAGCCATGGTAGATCGACCACCAACAGTTGTTTCAGCATTCCAGGATAATGATTGATGATGTTCAATTTGAATTTGGTCAAATCAAGATTGACGTTTGAGATTCCGGCTCCATTAGTGTCCATCACCAAAGTGCAGCCTTTCTCACCGGCTGCACGATCTACACGCTCAACGTTGTGAGCTATGAATTGTTGTGCCAGTAATGTTGTTTCTTTAAAAGATTTTTGATTTTTGTAAACTTCCCATTGAATGACACGATCTTCTTTATCTCGCCCATTCACTTCAACACCATTCAACTCCACAACTCTTTGGGAAAGTATTGATCGTTTCGTTCGTGTAGACCAAACTCTTTTTTCCATTGAAGAGCTTTGATCAAATTTTCGAAAGCTTTGTTTTCATCATCTTCATACTCGATTAAGAATCTTTTAATCTGCCATTCTTCATTCTTAACTCTCTCGATATCAACCTGATGATACAAAGAGCTATTGGTTTTGAGTTGGTCATTAAAACGCGATCGAATACGTTCGATGGCTTCGTTGCTTGGCATAGTTGATTTCAAAAATACTATTTAGTTGAAAGGGTTTTTCACTGATTATGATGATCAGACTTGATCCTAGATATTTGCTGAATCGTTTCTGAATTGAGTGACGATTTCTTTCAAAACTTTCGATTGATCAAGGCAGAGAAAAAATTTTATTTTGAGAAACGATAAAAGTTGAAATTGAAGTTTGAGTGTGATATTTTCCAATGGATTCGTTGGTTGTTTTATTTCAAATTCAAAAAAGCAATCGAAATGAAGTGAAATGACGACATTCGATTAAGGGGGTATTTTTCAAAAATTAACTAGAAGCAAACATTTCAATTGTCAATGTTAAAACAAAAACAACTTTTCTCCTATCTATCTATCTATGTATGTATGTATCTGTTCAAATTTTATTTTGATAATTTGAGAAATCGTCCATTGGTAAGCAAACAAAACTACTACACTGAATCTGTACTAAACTTTAATCATGATGATGCCAAGTTTGAGGATTCATTAAAAATTGTGCTTCAATCAATGTTGAATCATGGAAATAATGTACATCTATCACAAGATAGAAATAAAATTAATAAACGCTTACTTTTTTCATCAAGCATTTTACTCAAAATTATTATGCTGTTGTTGACGTTGTTGTGGTTTTTTTTTTGTTGAATTTTGAATACCAAATCATCATTATAGCCTCGTAGTTGTATTAATTAAAAAAAAAACAAAATTTAATTGAATTTAATTTCCTGAATTTGAAACTAGAAACAGCTTTCAAACAGAGTAAAATAAAAAAAATTTTTAAAAATTATTGTTTGCTTTATTCTAATGATAATTATCAAAGAAATGCTTATTATTCTAACAATTATTCTTACGAATTATGACCAGCAAATTGTTTTATTTCAATCAATCTTATTTTTTAAAACCTTTTTAAAAAAGTTAAGAGAAAGAGAGAGAGAAAGGAAGAGTTAATTGTCAATGAGATTTAACTTGTTCGCGAATTTGAAACGCGTGTTCAAATTAAAATTTCAAATCAACAGAAATTTTTGTTTACGGTTTAAAGTTTTTGATAAAAATATTATTTTTGCCATGAAGTTTTAGGCAAATTTGTTAACAAACAAAAACGTCATCAACTTCGTTGTTTTTTATCAATCAAGCTAACACTACTAACACCGATAAAATAAGAATTGTCGTTTTGAAAAAGCTTAACCTTGATTTGTTCAAAACAAGTATAACAAAGCTGTTTTAATGAAGGAAAATTTATCGTATTTTCTTTCATTTGATTTGAAGTCTAGATTTTTTTGAAAATTGAAGATAAATTCTTCTTTATTTCAAGGAAATCATTGAAAATTTTGAACAGAAAAAAGAAAATATTTTAACAGTAAATCAAGCAAAAATTTTGTTTTTAAAAGTTCTCGGTCAAAATGAATGATCAATCTCTACTAATTCTACTGATCTCAAACTACATTATTGTGTATCAGGCAGTGGATGAAAAGGCTTAGCATGCTTAGTCAGACACCACATGAACAGAAAAAATTCAATTGAATAGGTACATCAGCTTAATTCTATTAAATCTTTTTTGATAAACTTATGACTTTTTCTAGAATGATGTATTTTATATTATTGATTTTTTGAGTTAATAATTACTATCCGCCTTCAATTTTTGAAAAACAAATGTGGTATACTCACCAAAACGGTCCAAATAATCGGTAGATATTTTCAACGTTCTCAATATGAAAAAAATTATGGAAACTTCAAGAAATTACTTCTGTTCACTACTAGAAGATCAAAGAATAGAATTTATATAATAAATATTTTTTTATAATGGTGGTCAATAATTTAGGAACATTTCAAATACTTTGCCAAATAAAAAAATAGAAAAACTCAGTTTTTTCGACAATTGAGTCCAAATTTTAAAATTTCGAAAAATTAGAACCTTAAAAAATATTATGTTTCAATTATGAGCTATGATTATGACACAACAAAAAATTTAGATCGCCTTAACAGTATAAAGAGTTTGTTAGAGACTTTGTCTCGAAATTACTTTTCGAATAACTTTAAATCGCTGTCAAAACCTCCAAATTTACAGATTCTATTAAATTTTCAGTTTTTTTAACTTGAAATGTTCGAAACTTTGTTAAATTGGAGTTGAAAAAAAAAATTTATGTAAAATTTCTCGAAATCTGTCTTGAAATGGAACTGTCTTTTATGTATTAAAACTGATCACGATGATATGATAAAATATTTACTATTTTAGTTTTTTTTAATTGAAAGTATTGTACAGGATTTTTATTTAAAAAAAAGAGAATTCATTTTTAAAAATCTGATTGAACAAGCATAATGGAAAAAGTTTGTTTGATTGATTGGTAAACAAAAAATTTGAATGGTTAGACTTGTTTTTTGCTCTAGGTTGACAATGAAACAGTGAGAATGTGTATTTTTCATAGTTAGTTACACTTTATGATGAGTTTGAATTATTTTTGTGATTCTTCTCATTCAAAACTGAGAAGAAAAACAGTAATACAAGTTCAGCCTAATCCATAATCACAAAAAGAGAATTGATTATTCAATTTGTGACCAAATAAACTTAAGTTAAAATTGATTACTTTATTGTCGAGAGACTAGAAATAAGTTTGAAGTGCATTCTCGGTACAAAAATCAGGATAAAATTCAAATTTTTTAGATGATGATCGGTGGCTACAATCGATTTCTGAAAGTGTATGCTGTGACCATGAAAAACAATCCAGCAATGAGATCGAGAAATGAGGATGCAATGTAATGAGTGCTTCTACGCCCTTGAATGTTGCGGAACGTTTCTTCTAAAATATCTGAATGCTTACTCGATTCCAGATTAGAACTAGGATTTTTGGTTAAATTTTTTATGATTGAAAAATTTCTTTCATAATATCGACCAGTTTGACATTGTAAAATCAAAGTTTGATATGAAGCGTACAGCAACGAGATTGCCACCAGCACAATGCAGAACACGATCTAAGAAAATTGAAACATTAAGATGAAATTTTTTAAAGAATTTTTTTCTCAAACAAACAATTGCTCAACACTGGTAGTGATTTGCATTGTTAAAAAATGTTTCTAGCTTTTGTCAAGTATTCATTTGATAGCTTCATCATATTAGAAAAATATCTAGATGATGTTGCATTTATGAAATCGTAAACCTTGGCATATTTAAAAAGTGGTTTTCATTAAACAATCGAAACATTTTCTTATTTATCGATTCTCTGTATCGATGGAAAACGAGTTTAGGGGAACTTGTAACCTTTAAGAAAAGTTCACTCACCCAATAGAAGACAAATTTTCTATGAAACAAATTTATGGCAATATTAAAGAGGCTAAACAAGAATAACAAGAATCCGAACGATGATGAGATTGCAATGATAAGTTGAATATCGATGTTGGCAATCTCTTCGCAACCGCTAGTGTAAAGAACCCAATACGAGGCAAACAATAAAATCTAAGTTAGAATGGGAAAATTTAGAATCAGTTTCGTTTTCATTTGAATTAAAACTCACAGCAGACCAAAGCGAGAACAGGCCGTAACAATTGAAGATGCTTCTCTTTCGATCATCATAGGTTGGCATTTTGAAGAGAAAAAGTTCAAGAAGAATTTTCAATGTTCGAAATTCACTTGGTACAGTAACCAGCGCCAAAATTAGTAAATGCTTGACAAAAAAAAACCAAAAACAACAAATTAACAAACGATCAAACTTGAAAATTTTTTCAAGCAACCGAACCAGTGATACCTAAATAGATAATGAGTTGATGTCGATGTAATAGACACACTACTGGACACTAATCAACAGAAATAAACAAAAAAATCTTTATTTCTAGTTGTATGCAACTTGCTTTACATTTAATTAACAACAGCAGCAAGCACTGAATCTGAATTTTGCTAGTTTTACTTTGGTGTGGCGTCATGTGCACGTCGGACACATCACGATTGGAAATGTTGTTTCAATAATAAGATGAAAAGCCATTGGCCATCGTCACAACATTAGCACAACAACAACAAGCAGCATCTTTTCATTGCCAAACAACCACACTTGTTCATTTCAATAAAAAAACTGCCGGATCGTTCTATCATGCAAAAAACGACGTTTCTAATCAACAAACAAGAAAATCATCATCGCAAAGAGAGAGAGAGAGAGAGAAAGTATTTTTGAGAACAAAGTAATAGTGTTGTTGTTGTCGGTGATGGTGGTGGACAAACAACAAAGTGCAAATAACGAATTGTGTTCTTTGCTTGATTGGATGATGGTTCGGTATGATTTTGAATGATAATCATGGTTTTGTGTGCTCTGTCTTTCATCAACCTTAAGCTCAATCATTTGATTGAAGGTGATCGTTTTATGTTGTTGATTTCAAACCAAGGTAAAAAGACTGCGATCATTGAGAATCAAGTTTTTTTCAATATCAAGTTTAGTTTTACATAAAAATATCTAATTTGATGGATTCTATCTAAAATCATTTTTGATTGATGATTTAGTGATAAATTTCTTTTGAGAATTTCAATTCTTTGAATTGTATGCTTGTTCCAACTAGAGAGAAGAAACTAGAAACCAGAATGAAGTTGATGGTCGTTTTTTTTCTAATGGTGTGATTAGTAATCATCAAGGGCGATCGATTGATCGCCGGAAATCAACTTAAAGCACAGTCAACAAGGTCGTACATTAATCGTATCATGTCTCATCAACTGTTTATTAACAATTTTCATTGTTCAAGGTTGATGCGCGGCAGTTTGCTTGTTTTTAACAATATGTGTTGTTCCAATATTGTGTTTAATG
This sequence comes from Octodonta nipae, assembly GCA_034190945.1. Taxonomy (NCBI): domain Eukaryota; kingdom Metazoa; phylum Arthropoda; class Insecta; order Coleoptera; family Chrysomelidae; genus Octodonta; species Octodonta nipae. The sequence goes on along the minus strand of JAVLUE010000307.1, from coordinate 1,561 downwards.
GTTTGATTGGGTTTTAAAGAGAGAACCTTGGTGTTGTGCATCGACTCGATTAATAGACGCTTGAAAGCAATCGGAAAACCAAAACACTGCTTGTTAATTTTTCAAGTTTATCTAAATTTTAAAAATAAAATAATTAAACAACAACTGCAAAAACCTTGAAAGAAACGTCATTATTAAATCTCTTATATTATAAGACTTTTAATAACCACCACGTAATAACACCTCTGCACAAAAATTCTCATAATTTATGATTGAATTGCTTTTTCTTGATCTGAAGTGCTGTTATTAAAAAAGAATGCCCAAATCTATTTTCACTATAACATAATCATGGTCAAAATGTTGACGGTCAATTCATTTTATTGAAACTAATGACAGAATAAATTTTTTTGACTAGTCCGATGATTGAACCTAATTAATTTTTTGACCGTCAAAAAAAACTGACCTCTAAATCGTTTTTGAGTAAGTTTATTGAATAAAATCAAATAAAACACAAGTTTTTTTTTAATTGAACATTAGTGAAACTTGTATTATTAAAAATTTTTTGTTGGTAAATATCAAAAACATGATTATCTTGTCGACCATCATCAGACCAATAGTCAATTTGGTGAAAAAAATTTACATTCAAACCTGGAAAAAATTGATTTATAGTATTGAGTGCTGGTTTCATAAAATATTACTTGATGAAATTAACAAAACATTAAGACCAATGGATCGACGTATTGAACAGTTGCGTCATATAATTGACCAATTAAACAAAACTCTAGATGATACTATGGGAACAAAATCAAACTCGATAAGAAATTGTTCATTGAAAAAATTGAAAATTACCTTTTAACAAAATAAACTTGATTGATTGATGGTTTTAGAGATAATTTTTCAATAAATGGAATTGTTTTAATTTGAAAATGTTGTCAAGTTAAAAGAATAAAGTCAAGTATCGATAGCAAACAATCGATGGTGCAAAAGTGGCCACTCAAAGTGAGCGATTGTTTGTTTGCCGTTGTTAGATTTTTTTTCTCATGTTGAGAACGCACCTAAATTTTCTAAATTAATTTCCTTTTGTTGTGTGTTGTGCGAGAAATAAACCCGAACTTTCGCTGCTGGTTCTTCTTGTAAAGCAAACCCAACAAGCAAATCAATTGAAGAGGCGGAAGTTGTTTTTGTTTCAAATTTTGTTTTCTTTTTTATTTTTTTTGGTTGCATTCATTTATTTTGGTCATTCGTTTTTTATTGTCACGGACAATGGCCATGTATTCCAACTTTCACCACAGTAATCATCCCAATATGAAACATCCATACCAAAATAATGGCGGCAGTGGTAGTAGTGGAGGTAAAAAGATTTAAAATTTTTATAAAATTAAATTTTTAAAATGGTCAAATTGTTTTTTCAAGGCTTTCCAGGCCAGCAATCCATGTCGCAAAGCAACAATACTTCAAATACTTTGTGGATGGGAAATGTACGTAGTAAAAATCGGCTTTTTCCATAAGAGAGTTTCACGATTTTTTTGTAGATTGATGCCACCATGGACGAGAATGCCATATTTATGCCTTCAATGCCATG